>JAGSMW010000301.1:0-27466 GCA_029286795.1 Byasa hedistus
AACACAAATTACTTATACTTACTTGTGCGACATTTTCAAAATGTTCATGAGATTTTTGATAAACCCTAGCTTTATGAAGGTTGTATAGTAAAAGGCTTTAAATTATTTTTTTACATTATAATATGATTTATTGAAAATCAACTCAAGTTACAAGCACAATGTGGATGAATGCTCACAATGGGGAGAGAGAGTGTTGCCATCGTTCAAAACATTTTTCTACAAAAATATTAATCAAAATTATATAATATTTCATAAAAAAAATTATTATGTTTGTACTAAACATAGGTTGGGGCGGGCAAAATACATACTTTAAACTCAATATTTGTTTACAAAAACATTTTACAAATTTTTAGTTTAGTTTACAAAGCTTGTACAAATATTTTATTTACTTATTATTGTTATTAACTTAAGCAATTTAATGAAATATACACTTTCATCTTATTTACTTCTAGGTAAAGTGAAATTAGGTACATATTTAGAAAATCAAACTAAATTTTATTACTAACAGATTTAAGTTTAAGAATATTTATATTAATCACAATCTTTAAAAGGCAGGGGACAAAACTTGGTACAGGACCGAACATAAGTTTTACTCTTAGGACCCATTGTCACTTCTGCCACTCTAACCTTGCCATCAGGCCCAGGAAATGTTTTCCTAATGCGAGCCATTGGCCAACTTAAAGGAGAAATTCCATTTTGTTTAACAATTACTAAATCACCCTCTTTAATATTGTCCGTGTCAAACCTCCACTTTGGTCTATTTTGAAGAGATGTTAAATAGTCTTTATGCCAAACCTTCCAAAGCTCTTGTTTAATTTTGGTACAAAGATTCCAAAATTTTATTATATTAATATTTTTATCAATATTTTGTTCAGGATAGCTTGTTAAAGGAGCACCTATTAGAAAGTGTCCCGGTGTCAAATAACTAACATCAGAAATATCACTACTCATTGGCAGAAGTGGCCCGGAGTTAAGTATAGACTCTATTTGAACCAATATTGTATAAAATTCTTCAAATGTAACAGTGACAGATATTTACAATTACACGATTAATATGAAATTTTACACTTTTTACTCCCGCCTCCCAAAGGCCACCAAATTCAGGGGAATTGCTTGGAATAAATTTAAATTTAATGAGGTTTGTGTAGCAAAATGTGTTTACATCATTGATATGAGATTTAGTTGAATGTAAGTCATATAACTCTTCTAATTTATTAGAGGCTCCCTTGAAAGTTTTTGCATTATCACAATAAACGAGGGAAGGTAATCCTCTCCTAGCTATGAAACGCTGAAGGCATGCCAAGAATGCTGCTGCAGTCATGTCGCTATCCAATTCTACATGTATGGCCTTAGTAGCAAAACAGACAAAAAGCGCCACGTAGCTCTTTTTCGTTATAGGTTTTCTAATTCGCGCCACCTTGACGTCGAATGGGCCACAGAAATCTACACCGGTAATTTGAAATGGCCTAGACATTGATATTCTTTGTGAGGGCAATGAACCCATCAACTGCTGGGCGGCTACTGCTTTAACGCGGAGGCATGTAATACATTTATGTACTACTATTTTAACTTCTCTCTTATCCCATTAATTAGCCAAAACTTTCGTGAAAGAGAACTGAAAACTTACTTGGCCCCAGCATGAAGAAGTCTTAAATGTTCTTTATTTATAATCATGTGTGTAACGAAGTGATTTTTTGGAAGAATGTTTGGATGTTTTTTATCATATGACATGTTAGTAGCATTTGATAGGCGACGACCCACTCTTTGAATCGAATTACTAACTAAGAAGGGGTGCAAACTACATAGGTTTGATTTAACTTTATCTACTCTCTCTGTCAACTCGTATGTCTTTGGAAAGGCAGCTCCGCTGAATAAATCTTATAACACATATATTAGAAGACTCTAGCTCTTGAGGAGAAATAAAGTCAATCAATTTATTTTTAGGATTTAAACAGTTATGTTTGAAACGCAACAAGTAAAAGAGAGTAAAGCAACAATTCTCTGAAGTTTATTATAATTTGAATACCTGTTAAAAATATTATTAGAGGCGTTAGAAGCATTCTGCTGAAAGTTACACACACAATCGGGATTTATTAAAGTTTCATTTTTAATTGAAATTGAAGCTGAAATATTATGCTCAAGATACCTATAAGATAGTGTGGATGGTCCACACCACCATAATTGGTTATCAATTAACTGGTTTGGAGTGCAACTCCTGGATAGAATGTCACCGGGATTATCTGTACCTTTGACATGACTCCACTGTAAGTTCTTTGTTAAATTTTTAATTTGTTTAAAATTTTTTTAAAACAGTGACCACCCGTATATTTTGGGAGTTAAGCCAGGCTAAAACAACCTGTGAATCTGTATACAGAAAAACTTTTATATAAGAATACCTATTCTCGAGTGTTTCATGTACACTGGATAGTTGGATAGGATAGTTTTGACAACAAGAGAGCACCACTGAGCTCTAGATTAGCAATGGTGGGCTTTCTATTAAGAGGAGCGACACGAGATTTAGAGTACAATAAACTGACTTTAACAGTATCACTTTTAGATAAAACCCGAAGGTAGAGACAGCAACTTGAAGCACGGAGAGATGCATCACAGTAACCCACAATCTCTACTGACTCTACACTGTCAATATTTGAAATGGCTCTAGGTATTTTAATTATACTCATGTGTTGTAAACTCTTTAGGAATATTCTCCATTGCTGGAGCAAGTCACTGGGTAAAATAGAGTCCCAGTCAGCCTTTGATTTCCATATTTCTTGCATTAATAATTTTGCTTTAACTACAACTGGACCTATGAGGCGGAGAGGATCAAAAATCTTTCCAATGAAACTAAGTATAGCTCTCTCAGTTTGGAGACAGCCTTCGGTTATAGGACACGAAAACAAAAATTCATCTGCAAGTATATTATACTTCAGACCTAAAGTTTTTATTATATTATCTTTATTGAGATCAATTTGTTCAAAATATTTAGCTTTATCAGGACTATTGTTTAAAGAATCTGGACAGTTGGAGCACCATTTATGTAGGTTAAAGCTGCCTAACTTTAATAATTCTATTAATTGCCTTTTTAATTCTTGCAACTGTTCTAAACTATCAGCACCACAGATGACGTCATCAACATAAGTATTTAATTTTAACTTCTCTCTTATCCCATTAATTAGCCAAAACTTTCGTGAAAGAGAACTGAAAACTTACTTGGCCCCAGCATGAAGAAGTCTTAAATGTTCTTTATTTATAATCATGTGTGTAACGAAGTGATTTTTTGGAAGAATGTTTGGATGTTTTTTATCATATGACATGTTAGTAGCATTTGATAGGCGACGACCCACTCTTTGAATCGAATTACTAACTAAGAAGGGGTGCAAACTACATAGGTTTGATTTAACTTTATCTACTCTCTCTGTCAACTCGTATGTCTTTGGAAAGGCAGCTCCGCTGAATAAATCTTATAACACATATATTAGAAGACTCTAGCTCTTGAGGAGAAATAAAGTCAATCAATTTATTTTTAGGATTTAAACAGTTATGTTTGAAACGCAACAAGTAAAAGAGAGTAAAGCAACAATTCTCTGAAGTTTATTATAATTTGAATACCTGTTAAAAATATTATTAGAGGCGTTAGAAGCATTCTGCTGAAAGTTACACACACAATCGGGATTTATTAAAGTTTCATTTTTAATTGAAATTGAAGCTGAAATATTATGCTCAAGATACCTATAAGATAGTGTGGATGGTCCACACCACCATAATTGGTTATCAATTAACTGGTTTGGAGTGCAACTCCTGGATAGAATGTCACCGGGATTATCTGTACCTTTGACATGACTCCACTGTAAGTTCTTTGTTAAATTTTTAATTTGTTTAAAATTTTTTTAAAACAGTGACCACCCGTATATTTTGGGAGTTAAGCCAGGCTAAAACAACCTGTGAATCTGTATACAGAAAAACTTTTATATAAGAATACCTATTCTCGAGTGTTTCATGTACACTGGATAGTTGGATAGGATAGTTTTGACAACAAGAGAGCACCACTGAGCTCTAGATTAGCAATGGTGGGCTTTCTATTAAGAGGAGCGACACGAGATTTAGAGTACAATAAACTGACTTTAACAGTATCACTTTTAGATAAAACCCGAAGGTAGAGACAGCAACTTACAGCACGGAGAGATGCATCACAGTAACCCACAATCTCTACTGACTCTACACTGTCAATATTTGAAATGGCTCTAGGTATTTTAATTATACTCATGTGTTGTAAACTCTTTAGGAATATTCTCCATTGCTGGAGCAAGTCACTGGGTAAAATAGAGTCCCAGTCAGCCTTTGATTTCCATATTTCTTGCATTAATAATTTTGCTTTAACTACAACTGGACCTATGAGGCTGAGAGGATCAAAAATCTTTCCAATCAAACTAAGTATAGCTCTCTCAGTTTGGAGACAGCCTTCGGTTATAGGACACGAAAACAAAAATTCATCTGCAAGTATATTATACTTCAGACCTAAAGTTTTTATTATATTATCTTTATTGAGATCAATTTGTTCAAAATATTTAGCTTTATCAGGACTATTGTTTAAAGAATCTGGACAGTTGGAGCACCATTTATGTAGGTTAAAGCTGCCTAACTTTAATAATTCTATTAATTGCCTTTTTAATTCTTGCAACTGTTCTAAACTATCAGCACCACAGATGACGTCATCAACATAAGTATTTAATTTTAACGCTTCTGCAGCTAACGGATACCTGATCGTGATATAAATTAGCAAGCTCTAATAAACATCTTGTGCTTAAAAAAGTAGAGGCCTTTAAGCCATAGGTCACAGTCTGTAATTGTAAGCAAACAATGGGTTTACTAGGATGATCCCTCCATAATATATTTTGCAAAGGTCTAAAATTTTCATTGATAGAGCACATTCTAAACATTTTTGATGTGAAACATCTATAGGCTCACTTGTAAACCAAATTGTTGGCGTGGCGACGCTTGCCGTGGCGACGGGTCGCCACGCTATACTGAGATGTATATATATATACATATATATACATGTATATATATGTATATACATGTATATCATCATATTTTGATGTGAAACATCTATTAATTTTAGCTGGAGATTTTAATGTAAATTTTGCGAGAGCTGAATCAATGCCATTAATGACATTTCTTCAAAAAGAATTTCAATTGCAAATCAACAACAATCCAAGAGAATCTACTACCAAATATGGAACAACAATAGATGCTGTATTTGTGAGATATCTTGATGGTGTTTCATCCAATACTTTTGTAACGTACTTTAGTTATCATCGACCAATCGTCACCGTAATACCGGCAGAGGAAACTTCGAATATAACTATTACTGAAGTCACAGATGTAAATATTTAAATTGTGGCCACTTGATATTAATATCGAATTTTTAAATCACATGTGAATAAATGTTTATTAAATAAAGTTACCATTTTCTGTAAGAAATTCGTAATACTTCATTTTTTCATTAGGCTATATTTAATTCCTGTAATAATATTATCTTTTATGCATATTACTTGTACACACACGATGTTTCACACCTGCCAGGCGTCCCATGACGGCTCACATTTTTTTCTATGTCTCACATAAGAGTGTACTGGTAGGTACGAAAGAGGGTTAGTATACTGAACAAATCATTCTGGACTATAGGCCCATTCAACATCACATCATTCACCGAAAGACCATTTTTGGACTTCATATTACCACCAAAGACAACTCGCAACTTTGTTGTTTTGCTACTATCATTTAAGACTGAGTGATGCGCAAGAAAATAAACAGGATCATTACAGACATCATACTGACTTATGTCAACCTCCTCGGCATGTCCTAGCTCAATAAATTCATCAATGAATTTTTTATAATTCTGAAAAAATATTCTGGATTGGTCCCAAACTTTTTCTCAAGAACATGAAATCTCTGCAATGCATACGAAAATGAGTCACCAATATTTACTTCCTCCAATGGACATTTTAGCGGATAATCAATGGAAAAACGATAATTTTTTTATTTTACCGATTGTTTTAAAGAATCTGGACAGTTGGAGCACCATTTATGTAGGTTAAAGCTGCCTAACTTTAATAATTCTATTAATTGCCTTTTTAATTCTTGCAACTGTTCTAAACTATCAGCACCACAGATGACGTCATCAACATAAGTATTTAATTTTAACGCTTCTGCAGCTAACGGATACCTGATCGTGATATAAATTAGCAAGCTCTAATAAACATCTTGTGCTTAAAAAAGTAGAGGCCTTTAAGCCATAGGTCACAGTCTGTAATTGTAAGCAAACAATGGGTTTACTAGGATGATCCCTCCATAATATATTTTGCAAAGGTCTAAAATTTTCATTGATAGAGCACATTCTAAACATTTTTGATGTGAAACATCTATTAATTTTAGCTGGAGATTTTAATGTAAATTTTGCGAGAGCTGAATCAATGCCATTAATGACATTTCTTCAAAAAGAATTTCAATTGCAAATCAACAACAATCCAAGAGAATCTACTACCAAATATGGAACAACAATAGATGCTGTATTTGTGAGATATCTTGATGGTGTTTCATCCAATACTTTTGTAACGTACTTTAGTTATCATCGACCAATCGTCACCGTAATACCGGCAGAGGAAACTTCGAATATAACTATTACTGAAGTCACAGATGTAAATATTTAAATTGTGGCCACTTGATATTAATATCGAATTTTTAAATCACATGTGAATAAATGTTTATTAAATAAAGTTACCATTTTCTGTAAGAAATTCGTAATACTTCATTTTTTCATTAGGCTATATTTAATTCCTGTAATAATATTATCTTTTATGCATATTACTTGTACACACACGATGTTTCACACCTGCCAGGCGTCCCATGACGGCTCACATTTTTTTCTATGTCTCACATAAGAGTGTACTGGTAGGTACGAAAGAGGGTTAGTATACTGAACAAATCATTCTGGACTATAGGCCCATTCAACATCACATCATTCACCGAAAGACCATTTTTGGACTTCATATTACCACCAAAGACAACTCGCAACTTTGTTGTTTTGCTACTATCATTTAAGACTGAGTGATGCGCAAGAAAATAAACAGGATCATTACAGACATCATACTGACTTATGTCAACCTCCTCGGCATGTCCTAGCTCAATAAATTCATCAATGAATTTTTTATAATTCTGAAAAAATATTCTGGATTGGTCCCAAACTTTTTCTCAAGAACATGAAATCTCTGCAATGCATACGAAAATGAGTCACCAATATTTACTTCCTCCAATGGACATTTTAGCGGATAATCAATGGAAAAACGATAATTTTTTTATTTTACCGATTGTTTAAAGCATTGTTCAGCTTTCTGAAAATCAATGTTATCATTTTCGTATTCTTCTGGCACTTTTTCAGCCAAGCAGACGTTGTTCACAATATTTTCCAAGTTGTCCTGGACTTTATCTTGAATAATAAAATTTGAGACCAAATTAACATTAGAAATGTAAGTATCATTTTGATTCTGAATAGTGCCAGTAACCACATGGGCAAATAATGTATTTTGTAATACAAGTCCATTGTTCAACTTGACAATGCTATCTAAAATTATTTTAGAATAAAATGTCACACCTAGTAACAACATTATTTCTGACGGGTTGAACGGTTGAACTCATCATCTGCAAGTTGAACATTGGCTGGAAGGTTACAACCTGACACATCAATACAGTTCTGTGGTAAGTGTGTAGTTATAAAATCTACAACATGACTATTTACTGAAAATTTTAAATCATACATAGAAGATTGTACTAATATAGTAGCACATTCATTAACTTTGTGTAATGTATGCATAGTTTTTATGCATCCACCGCCCTTTGTGCAATTAGTGGTACCCGGCGCACGCGCTGGGTACATGAATAAACGCGTCAGTCGCAAGATACGCCTAACCGTGATCACGTCCATTTACAACCGAGGCGAAATATTTTGGCAGAAAGATATAAATTTCGACAAAGGTATCAGTTACCGGATGAATCGCTCGCAACTTACGTGGCGGAATTAAAAAAAAAAGGCAAAGGATTGCGAATTCAGCACAGATCTAGACGACAACATGAGGGATCAATTTGCATGTGGAGTTCGAAACGAGTTTATCCGGCAGCAGATTTTCAGCTGCGAGAATACACCATCCTTTGGTAAAGTGTACCAATTGGCTACATCCATGGAAGCAGCGGCCAAGAATGCGAGGGCAGTGGATAGTTCAAGCGAGTGCACAAGAGTGATGCAAATGGAGCGGGGATCACACGAAGGTCGAGAAGAGCGGATAGCAGCGGTAGCGGCGACACCGGCGCGGCGCTCATTTCGTAGTGGAGGCAAGGCTGGTGAGAAGCGGCCCTCGGCGCAGTCTACAGATGTGAGGTTACGAAGATGTGATGCATGTGGACGTTCACACAACTTGTTAACGTGTAAATTTAGGAGGTATACGTGTCGGGTATGCAACAAAGAGGGGCATCTAATCAGGGTGTGTCCAAGGTTGCGATCCGTCCAAGCAGGTGTGCAATCACTTAACCTGGTGAAGGATGAAAGTAGTATAGTAATAGCGGAAACGAAATGTTGGGAGGTAAATTTTAATGTTTTTGATGTTAATTATTTAAAAAACTATGCGCCGTACACTTTAAATATTAATGTTAATGGTAAATTGTTAAAAATGGAGGTAGATACAGGCAGTGCGATATCTTGTATTAGTTATGAATGTTATAAAAAATGTTTTTTTGATTTACCTATTTAAAAAAAAAAAAAAAAAAAAAAAAAAAAAAAAAAAAAAAAAAAAAAAAAAAAAAAAAAACTGACTTATGTCAACCTCCTCGGCATGTCCTAGCTCAATAAATTCATCAATGAATTTTTTATAATTCTGAAAAAATATTCTGGATTGGTCCCAAACTTTTTCTCAAGAACATGAAATCTCTGCAATGCATACGAAAATGAGTCACCAATATTTACTTCCTCCAATGGACATTTTAGCGGATAATCAATGGAAAAACGATAATTTTTTTATTTTACCGATTGTTTAAAGCATTGTTCAGCTTTCTGAAAATCAATGTTATCATTTTCGTATTCTTCTGGCACTTTTTCAGCCAAGCAGACGTTGTTCACAATATTTTCCAAGTTGTCCTGGACTTTATCTTGAATAATAAAATTTGAGACCAAATTAACATTAGAAATGTAAGTATCATTTTGATTCTGAATAGTGCCAGTAACCACATGGGCAAATAATGTATTTTGTAATACAAGTCCATTGTTCAACTTGACAATGCTATCTAAAATTATTTTAGAATAAAATGTCACACCTAGTAACAACATTATTTCTGACGGGTTGAACGGTTGAACTCATCATCTGCAAGTTGAACATTGGCTGGAAGGTTACAACCTGACACATCAATACAGTTCTGTGGTAAGTGTGTAGTTATAAAATCTACAACATGACTATTTACTGAAAATTTTAAATCATACATAGAAGATTGTACTAATATAGTAGCACATTCATTAACTTTGTGTAATGTATGCATAGTTTTTATGCATCCACCGCCCTTTGTGCAATTAGTGGTACCCGGCGCACGCGCTGGGTACATGAATAAACGCGTCAGTCGCAAGATACGCCTAACCGTGATCACGTCCATTTACAACCGAGGCGAAATATTTTGGCAGAAAGATATAAATTTCGACAAAGGTATCAGTTACCGGATGAATCGCTCGCAACTTACGTGGCGGAATTAAAAAAAAAAGGCAAAGGATTGCGAATTCAGCACAGATCTAGACGACAACATGAGGGATCAATTTGCATGTGGAGTTCGAAACGAGTTTATCCGGCAGCAGATTTTCAGCTGCGAGAATACACCATCCTTTGGTAAAGTGTACCAATTGGCTACATCCATGGAAGCAGCGGCCAAGAATGCGAGGGCAGTGGATAGTTCAAGCGAGTGCACAAGAGTGATGCAAATGGAGCGGGGATCACACGAAGGTCGAGAAGAGCGGATAGCAGCGGTAGCGGCGACACCGGCGCGGCGCTCATTTCGTAGTGGAGGCAAGGCTGGTGAGAAGCGGCCCTCGGCGCAGTCTACAGATGTGAGGTTACGAAGATGTGATGCATGTGGACGTTCACACAACTTGTTAACGTGTAAATTTAGGAGGTATACGTGTCGGGTATGCAACAAAGAGGGGCATCTAATCAGGGTGTGTCCAAGGTTGCGATCCGTCCAAGCAGGTGTGCAATCACTTAACCTGGTGAAGGATGAAAGTAGTATAGTAATAGCGGAAACGAAATGTTGGGAGGTAAATTTTAATGTTTTTGATGTTAATTATTTAAAAAACTATGCGCCGTACACTTTAAATATTAATGTTAATGGTAAATTGTTAAAAATGGAGGTAGATACAGGCAGTGCGATATCTTGTATTAGTTATGAATGTTATAAAAAATGTTTTTTTGATTTACCTATTTTAAAAAGCAATTTTATTATGAAATATTATACGGGTGAACAAAATATATCCGGTGGGAAGAATTTATCCCTTAGTAAAATATGGAGGTAAATGTGTAAAATTAAATTTTTCTTATTGTTCAGAGCGGTAGTAACCCGCTGTTGGGCAGACAGTGGATACACGATCTAGGAATAAAATTGCAAGATGTACGATGTAATAATAATGAAGTGGAAACTGTGTATTCTGTAGAATATAATGTGGGGGACATAATTTCCAGGTATAAGGAAGTGTTTGCGGATGGTATCGGACGGTTTACTGGTCGGACGGTGACGGTGAGTCTGCGAGTTCGAGCTGATGCGCAGCCGGTGTTTCTACGCGCGCGCCCCCTGGCGTACGCGATGCGCGACCGGGTGAGCGGTGAGCTGGACCGGCTGGAGCGAGAAGGTATTATTACACCGGTGGAGTCGACGGACTGGGCTACACCGATCGTGCCCGTGGTAAAAAAAGATGGTTCGATACGAATTTGTGGCGATTATAAAATTACCTTGAATAAATGTTTAGAGGTTGACCGTTTTCCGTTGCCGCGTGTAGAGGATTTACTTGCAAAATTACACGGGGGACAGAAATTTAGTAAAATAGACTTGTCTCAAGCCTACGCACAATTAGAATTAGATGAAAAATCTAAAAATTATACAGTAATAGCTACCCACAAGGGGCTGTATAAATACAATAGGCTTATATACGGTATTTCGTCTAGCCCAGGTATTTTTCAACGGAAACTGGAACAATTTTTTTCGGATATGCCTAGAGTGGGTGTATTTTTGGACGACGTGATAATCACCGGGAAAAATGATAAGGAACATGCAGAAAGTTTACATAAAGTTATGAGGCGGTTACAATATTATGGATTAAGAGTTAAAAAAGAGAAATGTACGTTTTTTGCCGATTCGGTGACGTATTTAGGTTTCGTCATAAGTGAAAGGGGGGTCCACACAAGTAACGATAAAATTCAAGCTATTAAAAATGTACTAATTTCTAAAAATATAACGGAATTACGTTCTTTTTTGGGTATGGTCATGTATTATGCAAAATTTGTTAAAAATATTAGTATGATTTTATCACCACTTTATAAATTATTAAAAAAGAATGCAAAACTTTACTCGGACTGAAGATTGTACCGATGTTTTTTGTATATATTTTATACATAACATATTGTGTCGCTGGATAAATCGTTCGGCTCGGCAAAGTGTTCAATTTCTTCTGGTACATCCTCTCCGGTCTCAATGAACAGCAGCATAAAAACTTTGGATGAACAACTAAAAGATGTTTTTATTTCTAAGGATAAATTATTGAACATTTGCCATATTAACGCTCAGAGTATTCCTTCTCACCATTCTGAACTTCTCTCTTCTTTTCCTCTTGATACTGTTCATGCTATCTTAGTATCTGAGACCTGGCTGAAGCCGTGTTTAAGCTCAGCATTGTACTCTTTACCTGATTTCGTTCTTGCTAGAAATGATAGGCTGGACAGAAGAGGCGGAGGTGTGGCCATATATATACACAAGTCAATATCATACAAAATTGCTCTCACATCACCTCCTTATTCTGCCACAGCTGAATTTTTGTTTTTGGAGCTCAATATCAAGGGTACAAGGATGCTTCTCGGAGTAGTGTATTGTCCTCCTTCTATCGATTACTTCGCCAATTTAGAAACGGCTCTCGAAAATATAAGTTCCGAGTACACACACTGTATGATTACGGGCGACTTAAATACCGATCTTCTGAAAAACACGTCACGTTCCTTCAAACTTTTAAATATGTTAGAATCTGTCAATTTCTCAACTCTGCCTCTAAGAGCTACTCATCAAAATTTGGACACTGAAGATTCTCTCATCGACCTTATTATCTGTGACTCCCCTGACCGTGTCGCTTTGCACGGCCAATTATCCGCTCCAGGTTTTTCCCGACATGACCTTATCTATGCTTCCTACAAGCTTAAAATTCCCAAATCTAGTCCCTCCTTTCTGTGCTTATGTAATTTTAATAAAATCGATTATGATCGACTAGCGAGTGATGCTGCTAGCATAAACTTCACATCACTGGTGTCAGCTAATACGGTTGACGAAAAGGTTTCTCTACTGAATATGTCAATCATCAACCTATATAACATGCATGCACCTATTCACCAAGTCAAAATTAAACGCTCCCCAGCACCTTGGCTAACGGATGATATACGTAGGGCAATGATTAAACGTAACCGCGCTTTCTCAAGGTTTAAGAACCAACGGTCGGATGAAAATTGGTTGGTGTTCAAAAAAGCTCGTAACAAGTGTAATCAGATGGTACGTACTGCTAAACGCCGACATATTCATAACAATGTCATTAATACTCCTCCTGCGAATGTGTGGAAATTTCTCAACTCTGCCTCTAAGAGCTACTCATCAAAATTTGGACACTGAAGATTCTCTCATCGACCTTATTATCTGTGACTCCCCTGACCGTGTCGCTTTGCACGGCCAATTATCCGCTCCAGGTTTTTCCCGACATGACCTTATCTCTTCTTTTCCTCTTGATACTGTTCATGCTATCTTAGTATCTGAGACCTGGCTGAAGCCGTGTTTAAGCTCAGCATTGTACTCTTTACCTGATTTCGTTCTTGCTAGAAATGATAGGCTGGACAGAAGAGGCGGAGGTGTGGCCATATATATACACAAGTCAATATCATACAAAATTGCTCTCACATCACCTCCTTATTCTGCCACAGCTGAATTTTTGTTTTTGGAGCTCAATATCAAGGGTACAAGGATGCTTCTCGGAGTAGTGTATTGTCCTCCTTCTATCGATTACTTCGCCAATTTAGAAACGGCTCTCGAAAATATAAGTTCCGAGTACACACACTGTATGATTACGGGCGACTTAAATACCGATCTTCTGAAAAACACGTCACGTTCCTTCAAACTTTTAAATATGTTAGAATCTGTCAATTTCTCAACTCTGCCTCTAAGAGCTACTCATCAAAATTTGGACACTGAAGATTCTCTCATCGACCTTATTATCTGTGACTCCCCTGACCGTGTCGCTTTGCACGGCCAATTATCCGCTCCAGGTTTTTCCCGACATGACCTTATCTATGCTTCCTACAAGCTTAAAATTCCCAAATCTAGTCCCTCCTTTCTGTGCTTATGTAATTTTAATAAAATCGATTATGATCGACTAGCGAGTGATGCTGCTAGCATAAACTTCACATCACTGGTGTCAGCTAATACGGTTGACGAAAAGGTTTCTCTACTGAATATGTCAATCATCAACCTATATAACATGCATGCACCTATTCACCAAGTCAAAATTAAACGCTCCCCAGCACCTTGGCTAACGGATGATATACGTAGGGCAATGATTAAACGTAACCGCGCTTTCTCAAGGTTTAAGAACCAACGGTCGGATGAAAATTGGTTGGTGTTTAAAAAAGCTCGTAACAAGTGTAATCAGATGGTACGTACTGCTAAACGCCGACATATTCATAACAATGTCATTAATACTCCTCCTGCGAATGTGTGGAAATTTCTCAACTCTGCCTCTAAGAGCTACTCATCAAAATTTGGACACTGAAGATTCTCTCATCGACCTTATTATCTGTGACTCCCCTGACCGTGTCGCTTTGCACGGCCAATTATCCGCTCCAGGTTTTTCCCGACATGACCTTATCTATGCTTCCTACAAGCTTAAAATTCCCAAATCTAGTCCCTCCTTTCTGTGCTTATGTAATTTTAATAAAATCGATTATGATCGACTAGCGAGTGATGCTGCTAGCATAAACTTCACATCACTGGTGTCAGCTAATACGGTTGACGAAAAGGTTTCTCTACTGAATATGTCAATCATCAACCTATATAACATGCATGCACCTATTCACCAAGTCAAAATTAAACGCTCCCCAGCACCTTGGCTAACGGATGATATACGTAGGGCAATGATTAAACGTAACCGCGCTTTCTCAAGGTTTAAGAACCAACGGTCGGATGAAAATTGGTTGGTGTTTAAAAAAGCTCGTAACAAGTGTAATCAGATGGTACGTACTGCTAAACGCCGACATATTCATAACAATGTCATTAATACTCCTCCTGCGAATGTGTGGAAATTTCTCAACTCTGCCTCTAAGAGCTACTCATCAAAATTTGGACACTGAAGATTCTCTCATCGACCTTATTATCTGTGACTCCCCTGACCGTGTCGCTTTGCACGGCCAATTATCCGCTCCAGGTTTTTCCCGACATGACCTTATCTATGCTTCCTACAAGCTTAAAATTCCCAAATCTAGTCCCTCCTTTCTGTGCTTATGTAATTTTAATAAAATCGATTATGATCGACTAGCGAGTGATGCTGCTAGCATAAACTTCACATCACTGGTGTCAGCTAATACGGTTGACGAAAAGGTTTCTCTACTGAATATGTCAATCATCAACCTATATAACATGCATGCACCTATTCACCAAGTCAAAATTAAACGCTCCCCAGCACCTTGGCTAACGGATGATATACGTAGGGCAATGATTAAACGTAACCGCGCTTTCTCAAGGTTTAAGAACCAACGGTCGGATGAAAATTGGTTGGTGTTTAAAAAAGCTCGTAACAAGTGTAATCAGATGGTACGTACTGCTAAACGCCGACATATTCATAACAATGTCATTAATACTCCTCCTGCGAATGTGTGGAAATTTCTCAACTCTATTGGTGTGGGTAATTCATCTATCCCTGATTGTGATCTTTCAGTTTCTCCTGATGATTTAAATCGTCATTTTGTTTCGTGTAATATAATTGACCCCGCCATACGGGCTGAAACCATTAACAGCTTAGCCTCTATTATTCCTTCTTCACACATGTCAGGTTTTCAGTTCTCCTCTGTCACCACAGAAGAGGTTAAAAAGCACATGCTGACCATTAAATCCAAGGCCGTGGGCTACGATGACGTCAGTAGGACTATGACTGTTAACATCCTAGACTGTATACTGCCAATAGTAACACATATAGTTAACTTCTCCCTTGAATCTGGCCAGTTTCCTTGTCTATGGAAAAAAGCCTTTATGCGCCCTTTACCAAAAGTATCTAATCCTGTGCTTCCTAATCATTATCGCCCTATATCTATTTTACCCTATTTATCGAAAGTTCTGGAAGCTTGTGTATATAAGCAAATCTCTATGTTCATTTCTAAACATAACCTGCTGAGTGTTTACCAGTCCGGGTTTCGTCCTAGTCACAGCACCACTACTGCACTTCTAAAAGTCACCGAAGATATCAGATGTGCAATGGAAGAAAAGAAGATCACAGTGATGGTGCTTGTTGACTTTTCTAACGCTTTTAACGCAGTCGACCATAATATACTCCTTGCCATCCTCTCCCATCTTCGATTTGGGCCCGCTGCCGTGGAATGGTTCTCTTCTTATCTTCACGGACGCCAGCAGTCTGTCCGTCTTGCACATAAAACTTCGGGCTGGATTGACAACGACTCTGGTGTTCCGCAAGGCGGTATTCTTTCTCCTATAATTTTCTCAGTTTTTATAAACTCTATCACGTCTAGTCTCAATTGTGCGTACCATCTTTACGCTGACGATTTACAAATTTACGTGGAATCTGATATAGAAAATATTCACGGGGCAATTGCCAAAATAAATAATGATCTTCAGTCTATCTGCAACTGGTCTAAGCGCTTCGGTATTTCTGTTAACTCTTCTAAGTGCCAAGCAATGATTGTAGGTAGCTCAAGAATGTTGCAAAAAATTGATTACACTACGATACCTCCAGTTTATTACAACATGGATCTCATACCTTTCTCTGAGTCCATCAGAAACCTTGGCCTACTAATGGATTCCTCTATGAGTTGGAGCGCACAGGTCACTGAAGTCGGCCGTAGAGTCTTTTCCTCTTTACGTTCCTTATACCGCCTAAAACATTTCCTCTGTCCCAAAACCGAGATTATGCTTGTGCGGTCCTTAATAATTGATTACGCAGATGTGTGCTACCTCGACTTGAACAAAGATCTTCTTAACAAGCTAGAACGCCTTTCCAACAATTGTATAAGATATATTTTCGGACTTCGAAAATATGACCACATCTCTGAATACCGCTCTCGCCTTAAATGGCTCACTATTCATCAGAGGCGCAATTCTAGAATATTACTTGTTCTCTTCTCAATTTTAAATGATCCAAAAACTCCTTTGTATCTTAAAGGTAGCTTTCAATTTCTTTCTTCAACCCATGACAGGGACCTCCGCTCAACTACTAATTTAACAATTAGTATTCCACAACACTTCACTGGCTTCGTCGGTAACTCTTTTACAGTTCAGGCAGCACGACTCTGGAACTCCTTGCCCGACGATATTAGGAGGGCTCCAAACAAAAATATCTTTAAGAGAATGGTGAGGAGGTTTTACTTGGATATAGAACAGTAACTCTTATGTATGTTATGTATATATTAATTATGTATGTATTTATTTATTTATTTATTTATTTATTTATTTATTTATTTATTTATTTATTTATTTATTTATTTATTTATTTATTTATTTATTTATTTATTTATTTATTTATTTATTTATTTATTTATTTATTTATTTATTTATTTATTTATTTATTTATTTATTTATTTATTTATTTATTTATTTATTTATTTATTTATTTATTTATTTATTTATTTATTTATTTATTTATTTATTTATTTATTTATTTATTTATTTATTTATTTATTTATTTATTTATTTATTTATTTATTTATTTATTTATTTATTTATTTATTTATTTATTTATTTATTTATTTATTTATTTATTTATTTATTTATTTATTTATTTATTTATTTATTTATTTATTTATTTATTTATTTATTTATTTATTTATTTATTTATTTATTTATTTATTTATTTATTTATTTATTTATTTATTTATTTATTTATTTATTTATTTATTTATTTATTTATTTATTTATTTATTTATTTATTTATTTATTTATTTATTTATTTATTTATTTATTTATTTATTTATTTATTTATTTATTTATTTATTTATTTATTTATTTATTTATTTATTTATTTATTTATTTATTTATTTATTTATTTATTTATTTATTTATTTATTTATTTATTTATTTATTTATTTATTTATTTATTTATTTATTTATTTATTTATTTATTTATTTATTTATTTATTTATTTATTTATTTATTTATTTATTTATTTATTTATTTATTTATTTATTTATTTATTTATTTATTTATTTATTTATTTATTTATTTATTTATTTATTTATTTATTTATTTATTTATTTATTTATTTATTTATTTATTTATTTATTTATTTATTTATTTATTTATTTATTTATTTATTTATTTATTTATTTATTTATTTATTTATTTATTTATTTATTTATTTATTTATTTATTTATTTATTTATTTATTTATTTATTTATTTATTTATTTATTTATTTATTTATTTATTTATTTATTTATTTATTTATTTATTTATTTATTTATTTATTTATTTATTTATTTATTTATTTATTTATTTATTTATTTATTTATTTATTTATTTATTTATTTATTTATTTATTTATTTATTTATTTATTTATTTATTTATTTATTTATTTATTTATTTATTTATTTATTTATTTATTTATTTATTTATTTATTTATTTATTTATTTATTTATTTATTTATTTATTTATTTATTTATTTATTTATTTATTTATTTATTTATTTATTTATTTATTTATTTATTTATTTATTTATTTATTTATTTATTTATTTATTTATTTATTTATTTATTTATTTATTTATTTATTTATTTATTTATTTATTTATTTATTTATTTATTTATTTATTTATTTATTTATTTATTTATTTATTTATTTATTTATTTATTTATTTATTTATTTATTTATTTATTTATTTATTTATTTATTTATTTATTTATTTATTTATTTATTTATTTATTTATTTATTTATTTATTTATTTATTTATTTATTTATTTATTTATTTATTTATTTATTTATTTATTTATTTATTTATTTATTTATTTATTTATTTATTTATTTATTTATTTATTTATTTATTTATTTATTTATTTATTTATTTATTTATTTATTTATTTATTTATTTATTTATTTATTTATTTATTTATTTATTTATTTATTTATTTATTTATTTATTTATTTATTTATTTATTTATTTATTTATTTATTTATTTATTTATTTATTTATTTATTTATTTATTTATTTATTTATTTATTTATTTATTTATTTATTTATTTATTTATTTATTTATTTATTTATTTATTTATTTATTTATTTATTTATTTATTTATTTATTTATTTATTTATTTATTTATTTATTTATTTATTTATTTATTTATTTATTTATTTATTTATTTATTTATTTATTTATTTATTTATTTATTTATTTATTTATTTATTTATTTATTTATTTATTTATTTATTTATTTATTTATTTATTTATTTATTTATTTATTTATTTATTTATTTATTTATTTATTTATTTATTTATTTATTTATTTATTTATTTATTTATTTATTTATTTATTTATTTATTTATTTATTTATTTATTTATTTATTTATTTATTTATTTATTTATTTATTTATTTATTTATTTATTTATTTATTTATTTATTTATTTATTTATTTATTTATTTATTTATTTATTTATTTATTTATTTATTTATTTATTTATTTATTTATTTATTTATTTATTTATTTATTTATTTATTTATTTATTTATTTATTTATTTATTTATTTATTTATTTATTTATTTATTTATTTATTTATTTATTTATTTATTTATTTATTTATTTATTTATTTATTTATTTATTTATTTATTTATTTATTTATTTATTTATTTATTTATTTATTTATTTATTTATTTATTTATTTATTTATTTATTTATTTATTTATTTATTTATTTATTTATTTATTTATTTATTTATTTATTTATTTATTTATTTATTTATTTATTTATTTATTTATTTATTTATTTATTTATTTATTTATTTATTTATTTATTTATTTATTTATTTATTTATTTATTTATTTATTTATTTATTTATTTATTGCTTGCACACACACTCGTGATAACCATCCAAGTGGATCAAACATTTTTTTTGCAACTCACGATAACACCTCCTTATTGCCTGCCACAGCTGAATTTTTGTTTTTGGAGCTCAATATCAAGGGTACAAGGATGCTTCTCGGAGTAGTGTATTGTCCTCCTTCTATCGATTACTTCGCCAATTTAGAACGGCTCTCGAAAATATAAGTTCCGAGTACACACACTGTATGATTACGGGCGACTTAAATACCGATCTTCTGAAACACGTCACGTTCCTTCAAACGTTTAAATATGTTAGAATCTGTCAATTTCTCAACTCTGCCTCTAAGAGCTACTCATCAAAATTTGGACACTGAATTCTCTCATCGACCTTAGTATCTGTGACTCCCCTGACCGTGTCGCTTTGCACGGCCAATTATCCGCTCCAGGTTTTTCCCGACATGACCTTATCTATGCTTCCTACAAGCTTAAAATTCCCAAATCTAGTCCCTCCTTTCTGTGCTTATGTAATTTTAATAAAATCGATTATGATCGACTAGCGAGTGATCTGCTACATAAACTTCACATCACTGGTGTCAGCTAATACGGTTGACGAAAAGGTTTCTCTACTGAATATGTCAATCATCAACCTATATAACTGCATGCACCTATTCACCAAGTCAAAATTAAACGCTCCCCAGCACCTTGCTAACGGATGATATACGTAGGGCAATGATTAACGTAACCGCGCTTTCTCAAGGTTAAGAACCAACGGTCGGATGAAAATTGGTTGGTGTTATTTAGTATAAGGTTCAATGTTTCTTTGGGCTTCTGGAGGTAAATAAAAGACTCTTACTCCTCACAAGCTTGTATTGGCAAAATCAACCCTCGCCAAAATTCTCGCACTGCCGATGACGATTGCTTGGCATTTGAGAGGGTTAACAGAAACTCCATAGTTGGATGACCAGTCTCTAATTTCTTTTAAGTTTCTGTTAATTTGTGCGATCCCTTCGTGTAGGCTATCGACATCAGTCTGTACATACAGTTGCAAATCGTCAGCATACAGGTGATATGAGCAGTCGAATTTGGATGTGATTGAGTTTATGAAAACTGAAAACATGATGGGAGATAGTATACCGCCTTGCGGAACGCCAGTTTTCCACGTCTGCTAAAACTGAGGTGCTATCCCCGATTACGACAGACTGCTGGCGACCGCGAAGATATGAAGAAAACCATTTTAAAGTAGTGGGTGCAAAGTTATAAAATGACAGGATGGCAAGAAGGATATCGTGATCAACTGTGTTAAAGGCGTTGGAAAAGTCTATTAGAACCAATACTGTTACCTTCTTCTTTTCCATTCCATGTCTAATGTCGTCTGTAACTTTTATTAGCGCGGCAGTTGTGCTGTGTCCTGAACGAAACCCAGACGTGTGACAAGGGATCGAGATCTTATTCCGAGTGGAAGACCGAAGGTATCTATCACGGGCGGTAGAGAGATATTTGAATTTATCTTTGAGATAAGACGAAGAGGACGGAGTATTCAAAATAGAGAAGAGAACAAGCAAAATTCTAGAATTGCGCCTTTGTCGAATAGTAAGCCAATTAAGCTGAGAACGATATTCGGTGATATGGTCATACTTACGTAAACCAAAAATGAATCTGATACAATTGTTCAGAAGGCGCTCAAGCTTGTTAAGAAGATCCAGAGATAAGTCTGGGTAACACACATCTGCATAATCTATAATCGGTAATATAAGTGTCTGTACAAGCAAGATCTTACACTTAACTGGAAGGAAATGCTTCAGTCGATATAACGTGCGTAAGGTTCCGGTTACTTTGCGACTAATCTCTGTGATGTATGGCCTCCAATCAAGAGTGTTATCAATGATTAACCCTAGATTTTTGACGGTGTTACTTAAAGGTATAACAGAGCTTCGTCACGGTCTCCTGTTATGGGGTCACCACTCTTTCACACCTATACCTCTCGATGTCCATCAGATCCGGGATTTTGTTCCATTACCCGACCTAAAGACCAGTTACCACCTGGAGGCAGATTGTCCATTTTTATAAGTATGATATCTCCCCACAGCGAACTCTCGTTGTTTCTTTAGCCATTTTGGGCGTTGCTGCTGCAGCCGGTAAAGATAACTCATTCCTGCCAACGAGACCGAAGTTCCTCGCAACCGCTTTTTTGTGTATGCATCGGACAATCGGCTTATTTTTTCGGTGACTTAGTCTGGAGATGGTACAACGATGGTGCTTCATCACCCATCAGGAAATGACCATGGGGTGAGTGGTTTATTTGTGTAGGATCAGTATCATCTAGAGGACTACAGTGGCCTTGAGTTGAGACAACTCGATTTCACACGACACTGTCCACAACTCTTCGTAACGTCAAATGTGTAGTGAGTAATGCGCTTCAGATGGCTCTTAATGGATCTCACGCCGGCCTCTCCAGAGGCCTCCCATATGTGGGACTGTATGCTGGTAATTAGTTGCCATTTTAGTTCCGTCATCTGCCAAGATCTAGCGTACTACACCAGAAAATGCTGTTGGCGTCCTTCCAGGCTGCACAGTTCGCTATTTGCACCAACAAAGTTTCTACCCTGATCGCGCATATAGGACCTACAGTTTCCTTTCCTCTGCGATAAATAACCTTTTAAAGGCTCCTATGAAAGCTTCAGACGTCATGTCGCGACTAGTTCTAAAAGGGAGGAGAGTAGATGAAGAGCCTTAGGGACATACACACGCAGAGGAAATGACGCCTTGGTGGCCTTTGCTTCCTCTTCCTTAGGCATTAAAATATTAAATGGCCAGCAAAGTCTACGTCCACTGTAAGAAAGGGCCTTGCTGGTGTACCCTTTCGTTTGTAAATCACCCATGACCTGAAGTTCGAGCGGTAGCGTTTGGTGGTCTGTCACAATTATGCAACTTGTGTATGTAATGTCTTGACGGGTTCTTAGCCCGGATAATCCAATATTTTTGATCGCAGCTGCCAGCATACGTTGTAACTCCTCCGGGCAATGTCTTAAGTTGCATCTGCAATGATCAATGAGTTTAAATTGTTTTTAGTTCAGGATATTGGATGCTTGCTTTGTTCATCCAATGGGTGGAGTGTCTCAAACGTCCCCCACCCTCAAATGTTGACCTCATCCCAGGTAAGGATTCAATGATTTATGTGCTTGTTGCCTTTACTGTACCATTAGTTCCTATTGATTTTATTTCTTCCCCAAATCTTCAACGTACTATTTTAAATGCAGGGTAAATAAAGATTTTTTTCAAATTCTGTGGTTGGAATATTTGTACACATCTCATTTATTCTCTTAAAGTTCAAAATCTCTGGCATATGGAATGTTCTCATATTTTCCATAAAGTACTGAATTCCTAATTGGTCTGTGAACCTCTTTGTCAGTGTCATGTTATCTTTTATATTGGAGGTTTACATTAGTTTAAGGGTTTTGCCTTCAAGATCAGTGAGTATTTGTTTCGCTTATGATAATTATTTTATCATCGTTAAGCCATTTAGGCCCCTTCCACCACAATCATGCATGTCTTTTTTAATACAGACACAAAGCATGCCTCTGAGCTACATCTGCTGTGTTCGTTCTATGAGACGGTACCATGAAACCATTTACACTTGGAATGTTGTCTGTGACTTCTACTACCCGTTTTGCAACAAAGGTTTTCCACTGTTTTGGGATCACCAAAGCCAGCCATGAAGATCACTATTGCAGAGTCCTCCACGCAAATACTTGTATGCACGAACCCTCAATAGAACTAGCAACTTGTCTGAGCATGTTGGATAGCACACTGCACCACACAAGTCCATCTGGAAGTGAAATGGTTTTCACGGTGCACTACTCGCGTTTCTACTAGTCAACAAGGTTTGGCCACCTTTGTTCCATTTGGTCTTGTTACCGGCAATATAATAACTGCAAGCATAGGCTCTCATGGAACCATCTAAATCCGTGAAGTTCTATGTTTTCTTTGGCTGACTCCCGTGTTTCCATCCATCTGTTAATAGTGATGTTTCTTCTTACATTTGCAAAATCAGTATTGATGGCCTTCATTCTGCTTGTAGGTCTCATCAAGGGTGTTCATCCCAACGCCAACTCAGCCTTCCATAGTTTGTTGCCTAGATGTTGTCTTGCACAACACTCGGTGATAACCATCCAAGTGTATCAAAACAGTTTTTGGCAACTCAGATAACACGATCCTTTTGTAATGTAAGAAGAATTCGTTCCAGTTTTTCAATTTGTATTGAAATTGGTCCGTTCTTAAATCAATAAATACCCAGTGCCTTTTTTTGCCAGCAATGTTTAAATCATATTAACATTATGAGCTCTGTTGTCAACATCCTATGGTTCTTCATAAAATCATCATTATTTGACGACCATGTAGTTGTGAAATCCTCCCTTGTTTAATATAGTTTTGTATTGCCTTGCCAATTCTATGGCTTTCTTCTAACGTATCTGCACCTGACATGACTGATCGTCCCAGATAAAATCATGTCTTTATCCTCGGTACCGCATCAGGACATGTCTTGCTCATCTTCATCCTCCTCAGCCAATTGGTGAAGTGTTTTTTACAGCCAAAGAGGGAGGCAGAAGCTGTACCAAAGGTCACACGGAGTAATCTTTAATCCTTCATAGGTTCTTCTGGATCTTCTCTCCATGTATCCTTTGACAATCAGCACCTCTTTCAGTCACAAGAAGGCACCTGTACATCTTCTGTATGTCAGAGCCACAAAACATACACATCTAGTTCTTCTCCATCTCATAATTAACACTGCGAGGCTTCTTGTGCTGTGGTCCACCTAAAAGCTCATCTTTAATGATATGTTATTGTGACCCGTGCGATGCGTCAAAGACACACGTGTTCTCGATGCCACTTCTGTCTTCTTTATGACGGGTGGTGAGGTAAATATACACATTTTCTTGTAGTTATATTTTCAGGTTGTACTTCTTCCTGTGAATATTCAGGTAATGTTTTTTTTATTCTTTTAATAACCCCTTTACAATTCTTGCTTTATTTTGGGTCTCTTTAAAAAATCTCTTCTAGTTGCAAAAATCCTGCTTTTGCTATTTCTTTGCGGTTACCTTCTGGTGACTTTTTGGATAGGTAGTTTTGAATGGTAGTTTGACAATATATCTTCCTCCTTCATTCGCTTAACTGTTTGTTTGTAACTATCTTCACATATCCTTTCTCTTGTGTATATTTCTTTTAGTAGTTTGTATCGATTTCCCAAATTGTTCCAACATATCTTCCATATTAAATGCATGACCAGAAAAGACTCTCTGTTGTAATTGTAAACTTCCCCAAATATAATCCACCCAATGCACTTGCTTGTGCACAAGGTGTCCAATGGGGCCTTTGATTAATCCCTGTGCATTATTTGGGCATACTTTAACACCTAGAAGTAAAATCAAATTTGACCCGGTGTGTAATAGCTTGGATCTGCCAGTTGTATTCCTTCCAGGTGTGGCCAGGGGGGTTGTACAGTATTGTTTTTTGATGGAATCTGAGTAGTCAGGAGGTTGGTCTCACATAGCTTGAACTTGCATGTTAAACATAGAATTGGTTCCGTGAGAAACTTGAAGCTTAACTACTTGATTACCCTTGTTCTTGTAGATCCGACACCAAAAAATTCCCACTTCCCTCGCGCTGGCTGTCGAGGCAAGTTTGAGATTTGACTGCCTTCTCACTTCAGGAATATGCTTGTGAGCCTTGATCAATTAGCGCCCATCAGAACAATGGTGTGACCTTGGTTACTTTGTTCTGTCACCACAGTGCAGTTGCAAGAAGCGCTAACCCCTGCCTGGATTTGTTTTTGATGCTATCCTTGTGTTAACATGGACTTCTTACTTGTTCAGCTACATTAGTGGTGTGCTAAAGTTGGCCTGGCGAGTAGTGCTTGTGTTGATCGTGCTTGGACATGATTTGTCCCAAGAAGCACTTTCGGTTTGTAGATGATGAAGAGTATGATGGCGTTTGGTGACATATTCTACACGAGACGAGGAACACGGCATCTGAGGATGAGTGTCCCATTACCAGACAGTTGAACATAAGTTATTATTCTTGACATAATTTCCTTTCCTCTTTCGCTGTGTGACATCTTGGTAAGATTTACAATGACATAATCTGTGATTCTCCTTACACATGATACAGTCCTTGATGAAGTTGTAGTGGTAGTAGTTGCTGTATCGTTCGTGACGGCATATCTGTCTCGATTGGTACAGTCAGGTGCTGTAATTAACTCCAGGAGTGCGATATTCTTTCAAGAAAAGTCTTCATATCTTCCCATGTTGGTAGTTTCATCTGCACCGATCTTGTATGGTACTTTCCCAGTATTTGTGTGACTCTGGATCTAACTTTTGTACCACTATGTGGATATGATGACGGATCCCAGGTTTTATATCAATGTTCAAATTTTTTAAATTATTCAAACATTCTTCTAACGTCCAGTCCAGAAGGCTTTGACTTGCGTGGCTGTCTGTGTGGTCATCTTCTTCTGATGAAATAATTTCTTTAACATCGAATTAACAATCAGGCGTTTGTTGCCGTAGCGATTCTCAGCGCGTCCCAGCTGGGATGAATTTCTCGTGTGTAATTTGAACGTGTTTCAGTAACGACGCTGCTTCACCCGATAAACTGCTTTAAGATAGTGAAAGTTTGTGCACATCCATAAGAGCGTGTTGTTATGGACTAATGTAGTGGAATATATCATGATAAGCGTGGTCCACTCGTAATAGTTACCTGAGTAAGTAGGTAACTGGATTCTTAGGTAACTTATTGAACTTATGTAAGAGTGTAGGGTTATCTGATGATGTTGTTACTATTAAATTTAAGCAATCCTTTAGATCACATCGAACGTTAAATAGATGTCTTCACAAACTAATATTCATAATTAGTGAAATATCAAGTGATTTCCTTTGTCCTGTTCACATCTTGACTAAATCACCATGTGCGGTCGTAACGTTCGGAATATTCGTCTACGATCTAATGCTCGCCTTCCAAGATTTCATGATGTAATCGGTCTTTGGGCACTTCTTAAAATTGATTGCGCTTCTCTATACGTGAAGCTGTATCTTCTAAAATATTGAATAAACTGGGGTACCGCAGCCATGATTGTCTCTCGATTTCGTAGTTTCTAGAAGTTCTTGTTCGCAAACTACCGATGCCTGCTTTACCACCGTCGTAAACACTTGGCAGGGAATTCCGGCTAGATTTCGACCATTATGTTCTGTAGTATCAGGTTCAAGGGTCTTGTGCTTCTGCGGGAATAAACAGACGTCTTACTCTCACAAGATGATTGGCAACTGACTTAAGTCTAGAGTACTACAACAGTTGGGTTCAAAAAAGCAACGTAAACAGTGTCTGTAATCAGATGGTACGTAATGCTACTAAAACGCCGACATATTCATAACAATGTCATTAATACTCCTCTGCGAATGTGTTGAAAATTTCTCAACTCATGGTGTGGGTAATTCATCTATCCCTGATTGTGATCTTTCAGTTTCTCCTGATGATTTAAATCGTCATTTTGTTTCGTGTTGTAATAATGGACCCGCCATACGGGCTGAAACCATTAACAGCTTAGCTCTATTATTCCTTCTTCACACAGTCAGGTTTCAGTTCTCCTCGTCCACCACACTGCGCGCCGCTCATGGCCAAGCTGCACGGCCAGGGCGCGCCCGGCGGCGGGCAGCGAGACGCTCCCACCGTGGAGGAGGTTGACTAAACTTGCTCCGTAATGCTACATTGCAGTGATGTGATATTAAGTTTAAGTTACAAAGACTGATAATTTATTTGTAATACATTCGTCGATTATTTGTTTTACGTTAAAAATAAATAATTTTAACTTATAAAGCTTTTATTTACTAACC
>JAGSMW010000303.1:0-31827 GCA_029286795.1 Byasa hedistus
ATATTTCATTCCTCATCCTCTAGACATTCAGATTCCTATAGGTATTTTGAGCTTGTGTAATAACTGATAGTTTAAATTAGTTTAATATTCTGTCACAGTTTTAATATATTATGTTATTGTCTATAACAAGCGAAGGATTTAAATCATGGAGTGCAGTTTACTTGTAGTTTTGTTTTTATTAATTAATTCATTCCTCATTATCAATTTAAACAATGGAGGATGTCTTTATTTTTGGTTTTTTTTTTTTTAACTTGTCCTCCTTTGGAGAAATGTTTTATGTTTTTCACTATTAACTAGACTTTTCCAATTCAGGTCTCGTCCATACATCAGATTTTTAACTCCAATATTAATTTGTTCTTTGAAACTCAGCTCCCCATTCATGTGTTTGATTAATTTAATTCTCCTATAGACAACAATCTTGCTTGTGGCTGTGATATTTGGTGGTGTTAAGCCTCATTAGCACAGTAATGTAACTTTCTAGAGTACACTCCAGCTGTGGCCCCTCGGTAATGTTTAAATACTTCGCTTTGTGGATAGAAGCACTGTAATGTACCTACCCAATAGGCACCAGGGTCCTGTTAATATATGAATTTTATCTCTTCAGATGATTATCCAAGTGTAAATTCAGACATTGTTTTCCATTTAATTAGTTGGATTTAGTTTTAAGTTTCAAAACCTTTTTTTAAGGCTCTTCCCAGGGCTATTCGGAGTCATTAGTTATGGAGGTTGGGGCCCGTGCTCTTGACGTGCTCCCGCTGCTCCAAGCGTGGTAGCAGCTCTCGCTGGTGGTGTGGATCGCAGAAGGGGGGGGGGGGGGGACGACGACCTATAATATGGTTCCCCTCAACTCCAGGAGAGACAGGGTTGCACCAGATGACTATAGGCCTTGCTGCATTATCTTATGAGTATACCTAGGTATGTGATTGTTAATTTTTTTTGCAGAATTTTATCTGAAAGTTAATATTGATTGTATATCTAATACATATTTTCGAAATTAAGCAAATCTTGAACAAGTTTAATAAAGATTGTCCTCTTCCTTATAATTTTTTAATGAATGCATACACAAACAGTTATTTAAGTTTATTAATTAAATAAATTGCACCCAGCTTCTTTAATAAAAACATTTTCTTAAAAAATGTAAAATGACATATGCATTAATAATTTATTCACAATTTTGTGCTTCAAGTAGTTTTTAAATTTCACCTGTCTATTAGTTTATACAGGAAGTTTCTAATTATTTGTTGAATGGTTTTGACATAATGTTTTTCCTGTAATTTCAGTGATACTGTTGGGACACACGGCTTTACAATTCTTAATTGATATGAGAGGTTCACATGGGCTGCGGATTAAACCTATACTGAAAGTTCTACAAGAACATTTTCCTTCATCCGTCCATCGGGCGTTGGTAGTTTAAACCTGACAATTTTTGGCAAAAACAACGCACAACTATAGGAGCACACAAATATAAATTTGAAGTAAGTTATCAAAGACCTGGTAAAAGAACTTTATCCAAGATTTACATGTTGGAGCCACTCCATGTGAAGAAGAAAAAATCAATTTTAGATAACAAAAAAACTTTTTGTTTCAGACAAGCATGCTTAATTAGTCTAGAAGCTCATATTGTATATTATATTTCATACTAATATTTATGTAATAATTGTATTTATATTTCTTATAGTGTAATTGAAATATTGGGAATATTATTAATCCATGACTTTTATAAAATTGATAATAAGGAAATAGTTGTATGATTATTGTAAAGATGGCGCCGCTGTCATTTTTGGTAATAAATGGCGGACA
This sequence comes from Byasa hedistus, assembly GCA_029286795.1. Taxonomy (NCBI): domain Eukaryota; kingdom Metazoa; phylum Arthropoda; class Insecta; order Lepidoptera; family Papilionidae; genus Byasa; species Byasa hedistus. The sequence goes on from JAGSMW010000303.1 coordinate 1,801, forward strand.
ACTGCCGATCTCGAGCTCATTACTGTTCGGACAGCGTAAGAAGTGTGAACTCGGTGACTTGTGAATTGTATATATAAAAACGTGTAAATCAGATATGTATGTTGAAAAGAGAAATGTCTAGACAGTTTATTAAATTATATTTTCATAATTTTTGAGCACATGGGTCAGAAGACATTTATACTAAAAGATGCAGAGTAAAAAGTTTAACGTTCAAATGATTGCAGCATATATAAAACTGGTCCGCCGTTGGTACTAAAGGCTTCTAAAGTTTTCAAAAAAATGCGTTTTTTTTATTTGCTGCTAAGTATAAATTATGCAATCGGTTACAAAGAACCCGGCAATATGAAATCGTTTATATGCAAAACTGCCGATTACCAAGTTGTTTAAAAAGTTATATCATTATAAGTGTTTTGATATATATAAAGGGGTGGTTATATTTTGGATAATCGATTTTACCTGGAATCCGTTACATTGTTATATCATAAGCATGCGGTGCGTATTTTTCCAGGTGGCGCAACAAGGGCAAGAATTGGCGGCCGCTATTGCCGAGGCTTGGAAGTGATGTCCGGCGGTGGTAATGGCACCGCTGGGGGCACGGGTGCAGGCGACACAGAGTCGGCGCCTCCCGAAGCGCAAGTCCGCGTCCAACTGCTTCTCGATTTTCTGCACGACCGTCAGCTTGATCTTGAGGAGCTGGCCGAAGAACGCCGCGCACGTTTTGAACAATGTGTTCAACTCGGTTAGTTATTTTCACATATAGACTAAAAGAAGAATACTCCAGAAATCGTTTACTGCTAAAATTGTTTTCAATATTTATGCACGTCAGTTGACGTTCAATTCAAGACATTAACGAATATATTAAAATGTTCAAATCCACAGGACAATTTCAAAAGGACGCAGCACAAGTAGTTAGCTGAAACGCGAACACGACCAATTCCAGGTGGCCGTAGAAAATACAGAGCCGACGCACTGCGCGCCGCTGACCACTACGAGCCGCATACAATAAGGTAACTTTGTATGACTCATAGAAATAACTTTAAGTTTTTTCCTTGGAAACTACTCATTACATTAAATAATTCTCGAGGCTAGTCAATGATAATTGAACACAGCATTATTAATTTTCTCTTCGTTAGTGAATATGTGAAACGAGTGTCGATCCCTTTTAAGAAGTCTTACGTAAATACTCGTTAAAGGAGAGCAAGTTTGATATTCAAATACACTGTCCGATTTAAAGGCTGCAATTATTGTGGTATTTAGAACGAAACGAGATATTTCGTACTACTTAAATACTAACGTTTTATTTTTCGTTTTATTCATTTAATAATCGTATCGTAACTTTAAAATATTTCTTGCAATCTTCTCACTTTCGCATCTCTGTACGTAAATAGTGAAAATAATTTTTTGGATTGTAATAAGACTGAATGATATTTTACATCAGCATCATCATCGTCAGCTTATAGATTTCTACCGCTGGACACAGGCTGTGTTACTATATTGAATGAATAGTAATTGGCACAGGGAAATACCAGAAGAAGTGACAGAACGCTGGCAGCGATTAGTGACATGTGCTGAGGAACGTCACAAGTTAGTTACAGCATCACTAAACTTCTATAATACAAGACTGCAGAACAAGTTTGCTCCGTACTAGACTCCCTAGAACGAGAGTACCGACGTGATGAGGACTGGTGTGGATCCACCGCTGCGCCCCCTGCAGATGAACAGCTCCCGCATAATCGTGACAAAGCGGCACAGGTAAGAAATTCTTAATTAAAACCATTTGTTGTTGTACAAATGCATGATAAGTGAATGTGTAATGTTATAAATAGTACCCTTATTGTTTACGTTGTTAGGACACGGGGCTTTGCCGGGTAAGGCCATTTAAGCACCACGCTGGCCAACTGCTGGTTGGCGAATGTTCATAGATACGAAAACTTTTTGTTTCAGACAAGCATGATTAATTAGTCTAGAAGCTCATATTGTACTATTATATTTCATACTAATATTTATGTAATAATTGTATTTATATTTCTTATAGTGTAATTGAAATATTGGGAATATTATTAATCCATGACTTTTATAAAATTGATAATAATGAAATAGTTGTATTGATTATTGTAAAGATGGCGCCGCTGTCATTTTGGTATAAATGGCGGACAACTGCCGATCTCGAGCTCATTACTGTTCGGACAGCGTAAGAAGTGTGAACTCGGTGACTTGTGAATTGTATATATAAAGGGGTGGTTATATTTTGGATAATCGATTTTACCTGGAATCCGTTACATTGTTATATCATAAGCATGCGGTGCGTATTTTTCCAGGTGGCCGTAGAAAATACAGAGCCGCTGACCACTACGAGCCGCATACAATAAGGTAACTTTGTATGACTCATAGAAATAACTTTAAGTTTTTTCCTTGGAAACTACTCATTACATTAAATAATTCTCGAGGCTAGTCAATGATAATTGAACACAGCATTATTAATTTTCTCTTCGTTAGTGAATATGTGAAACGAGTGTCGATCCCTTTTAAGAAGTCTTACGTAAATACTCGTTAAAGGAGAGCAAGTTTGATATTCAAATACACTGTCCGATTTAAAGGCTGCAATTATTGTGGTATTTAGAACGAAACGAGATATTTCGTACTACTTAAATACTAACGTTTTATTTTTCGTTTTATTCATTTAATAATCGTATCGTAACTTTAAAATATTTCTTGCAATCTTCTCACTTTCGCATCTCTGTACGTAAATAGTGAAAATAATTTTTTGGATTGTAATAAGACTGAATGATATTTTACATCAGCATCATCATCGTCAGCTTATAGATTTCTACCGCTGGACACAGGCTGTGTTTACTATATTGAATGAATAGTAATTGGCACAGGGAAATACCAGAAGAAGTGACAGAACGCTGGCAGCGATTAGTGACATGTGCTGAGGAACGTCACAAGTTAGTTACAGCATCACTAAACTTCTATAATACAAGACTGCAGAACAAGTTTGCTCCGTACTAGACTCCCTAGAACGAGAGTACCGACGTGATGAGGACTGGTGTGGATCCACCGCTGCGCCCCCTGCAGATGAACAGCTCCCGCATAATCGTGACAAAGCGGCACAGGTAAGAAATTCTTAATTAAAACCATTTGTTGTTGTACAAATGCATGATAAGTGAATGTGTAATGTTATAAATAGTACCCTTATTGTTTACGAATATATTACAACTTACACTTATCCTTGTCCACATCCTGGTGCCTACTTCATCTCATATCCCTTCCTGGCGTTGGTCCATCGGCTTTTATAGAACTTAATACTTACAAGGCCTCATATATTTTATATATATTTGCAACGTCTCATTTTCTGCACGACCGTCAGCTTGATCTTGAGGAGCTGGCCGAAGAACGCCGCGCACGTTTTGAACAATGTGTTCAACTCGGTTAGTTATTTTCACATATAGACTAAAAGAAGAATACTCCAGAAATCGTTTACTGCTAAAATTGTTTTAATATTTATGCACGTCAGTTGACGTTCAATTCAAGACATTAACGAATATATTAAAATGTTCAAATCCACAGGACAATTTCAAAAGGACGCAGCACAAGTAGTTAGCTGAAACGCGAACACGACCAATTCCAGGTGGCCGTAGAAAATACAGAGCCGCTGACCACTACGAGCCGCATACAATAAGGTAACTTTGTATGACTCATAGAAATAACTTTAAGTTTTTTCCTTGGAAACTACTCATTACATTAAATAATTCTCGAGGCTAGTCAATGATAATTGAACACAGCATTATTAATTTTCTCTTCGTTAGTGAATATGTGAAACGAGTGTCGATCCCTTTTAAGAAGTCTTACGTAAATACTCGTTAAAGGAGAGCAAGTTTGATATTCAAATACACTGTCCGATTTAAAGGCTGCAATTATTGTGGTATTTAGAACGAAACGAGATATTTCGTACTACTTAAATACTAACGTTTTATTTTTCGTTTTATTCATTTAATAATCGTATCGTAACTTTAAAATATTTCTTGCAATCTTCTCACTTTCGCATCTCTGTACGTAAATAGTGAAAATAATTTTTTGGATTGTAATAAGACTGAATGATATTTTACATCAGCATCATCATCGTCAGCTTATAGATTTCTACCGCTGGACACAGGCTGTGTTTACTATATTGAATGAATAGTAATTGGCACAGGGAAATACCAGAAGAAGTGACAGAACGCTGGCAGCGATTAGTGACATGTGCTGAGGAACGTCACAAGTTAGTTACAGCATCACTAAACTTCTATAATACAAGACTGCAGAACAAGTTTGCTCCGTACTAGACTCCCTAGAACGAGAGTACCGACGTGATGAGGACTGGTGTGGATCCACCGCTGCGCCCCCTGCAGATGAACAGCTCCCGCATAATCGTGACAAAGCGGCACAGGTAAGAAATTCTTAATTAAAACCATTTGTTGTTGTACAAATGCATGATAAGTGAATGTGTAATGTTATAAATAGTACCCTTATTGTTTACGTTGTTAGGACACGGGGCTTTGCCGGGTAAGGCCATTTAAGCACCACGCTGGCCAACTGCTGGTTGGCGAATGTTCATAGATACGAAAACTTTTGTTCTTGTAACATGCCGTTTCCTTTACAATGTTTTCCTTCACCGGGAATTCTAGCTCTATGGTGATCGAACAAGCGCCTCATCAAGAGCTATAGCGCGTAAGCGTGTCGCTCTAAACCTTACAAACAGCTAACACAGCTTCTGCTTAAACTAGTTGTATTCTAATTCCAGGTGGCAGCACTTATAGTCAAACATGGAGAACGAAAAGAGGCTTTCCTTAAAGCGTGTACGTTGGCTCGTCGCACTGCTGAAACGTTTTTGAAATACGCAGCGCGCTCCGCTCAGGTGCATGGCCAAACCGCAGCGGCGAGCAAGGCGCACCACGAGCAGACGCTGGCCATACTTGACACGCTTTTGGCGCAGGAGAACAAGGTCAGTTGTAAATATTGTGATATACGGTTTAGCTAAAATAACGCCGAGATTATTAAAAAATGCTCTTGTTTAAGCACAGCTCTTATTGTTTATGAATATATTACAACTTACACTTATCCTTGTCCACATCCTGGTGCCTACTTCATCTCATATCCCTTCCTGGCGTTGGTCCATCGGCTTTTATAGAACTTAATACTTTACAAGGCCTCATATATTTTATATATATTTGCAACGTCTCATTTCATATTTAAGTGGAACTAAGGAAACGATATTTACTTTGATGCAATATTATATAATTTTGATTAATATTTTTGTAGAAAAATGTTTTGAACGATGGCAACACTCTCTCTCCCCATTGTGAGCATTCATCCACATTGTGCTTGTAACTTGAGTTGATTTTCAATAAATCATATTATAATGTAAAAAAATAATTTAAAGCCTTTTACTATACAACCTTCATAAAGCTAGGGTTTATCAAAAATCTCATGAACATTTTGAAAATGTCGCACAAGTAAGTATAAGTAATTTGTGTTTACTATCATAAGTTATTCACTATATACTATTTAACCTCCCTGAACTATAAATAGAACCTCGCTATTCAACACACCCGGAGTCCAGATCCTTCAGCGGCGGCGGAAAATGTAGCGGTAGTTAATATAGCATTTAATGTTATTTAAAAAATTACTTACTATATTGTAATTTAAAAAAAAAAGTTAATAAAAAAACTGTTTTTTAATTTAATTTTCTATTTGAGAAATTTAAAAATATTGATTAATGTAATCGATCATTTTTTTTCGAAAAAGCAGGCATACCTTTTTTTTACGATGGCAACATTAGTTGAAGTTTTTTAGGTTCGTTAGATTGGTATGGAATCGTTCCATGTGTTTCATACGTTGGCAGTTGTTTTATTTTTTACTACGGACTCCCGTCTCTTATAACGTAGTGATTACTTGCTCAGTGGGTTGGTGTTCTTCAGTGTCATTTTAAATAGATTGTGTGTTTTTATTGAGATTTATGGCTATGTTTTAGTGAAGATGATAACAGTGACAATAATGCGTGCCGAACATTTTATATCTGACTAATGGCTGGCTATATGAGGTTATCTGTTGTGACATGTATATATCTCTTGGTATATAGTAACAGTTTGTCATCGGCGATTATTAAAAAAAAATCTTCGGTATGTACAGTATATAATCATGTAAGCAGGTTATATTTTACGATATGAATATATTACAACTTACACTTATCCTTGTCCACATCCTGGTGCCTACTTCATCTCATATCCCTTCCTGGCGTTGGTCCATCGGCTTTTATAGAACTTAATACTTTACAAGGCCTCATATATTTTATATATATTTGCAACGTCTCATTTCATATTTAAGTGGAACTAAGGAAACGATATTTACTTTGATGCAATGGTCAATTAATTACCTTCAATTACTATAATCAACCATATTTTGAGTGTAATTTTCTAAAAATACTTACAATGGAAAAATAGAGACAAAAAATTTAGAATTTTTTAAAATTGTTATGCTAATTCTTTTAAGAATTGTAGTTTTTACATGTTAATCTGGAAGAGTGTAAAATAATGTACAATTCAATATATCACATTAATTTATATAGTGTTCTTACTTGATAAATTGTTTAGTGTACTCTAGTGTATGTATGATTAACCTCTATAACATTGCCAATTATTTTGCATATATAATCAAAATGTAATTGATTTTGAATAAGAATTGACAATAAACCTATAGCAATTTAAGAAGTTATGCAGTAAAATATTTTGAGGAGTGATACAATACTGTCTCCATCTTAATTCACTTTCTTTCATTTCAGTCTGTTAACATTGACTGATAAACATATGCTTCATCAAAAAATAAAATTCATAACGTTTATCCTTCATTTTATATCTATACATTAGAGTAGGCTCAAGTTTTAATAGAATTTACATGGATTATAAACATTCCAGTGTGTCATGATTACCATTTTACCAAATATTTACCCATTGTTGTTAAAGCAATTTAATATTTCATTCCTAATCCTCTAGAACAATTCTAGATTCCTATAGGTATTTTGAGCTTTTTGTAATAACTGATTAGTTTTAAATTAGTTTAATATTCTGTCACAGTTTAATATATTATGTATGGTCTATAACAAAGCTAAGGATTTAAATCATGGAGTGCAGTTTACTTGTAGTTTTGTTTCTTATTAAATTAATTCATTCACTCATTATCAATTTAAACAATGAGGATTGTCTTTATTTTTAACTTGTCCTCCTTTGGAGAAATGTTTTATGTTTTTCACTATTAACTAGACATTTTCCATTCAGGGTCTCGGTCATACATCAGATTTTTAACTCCAATATTAATTTGTTCTTTGAAACTCAGCTCCCCATTCATGTGTTGATTAATTTAATTTTACTAATAGACAACAATCTTGCTTGTGGCTGTGAGATTTGTGGTGTTAAGCCTCATTAGCACAGTAATGTAACTTTCTAGAGTACACTTCCATCTGGCACTCGGTAATGTTTAAATACTTCTGCTTTGTGGATATAAGCACTGTAATAGTACCTACCCAATAGGCAACAGGGTCCTGTTAATATATGAATTTTATCTCTTCAAATATTATACAAGTGTAATGCAGACATTGTTTCATTTAAGTTAAGTTGGATTTAAGTTTTAAGTTTCAAAACCTTTTTTTAAGGCTTCTTCAGGGCTATTCGGGAGTTCAGTAAGTTATGGAGGTTGGGGCCCGTGCTCTTGACGTGCTCCCGCTGCTCCAAGAGCGGGTAGCAGCTCTCACTGGTGGTGTGGATCGCAGAAGGGGGGGGGGGGGGGGGGGGGGGGGGGGGGGGGGGGGGGGGGGGGGGGGGGGGGGGGGGGGGGGGGGGGGGGGGGGGGGGGGGGGGGGGGGGGGGGGGGGGGGGGGGGGGGGGGGGGGGGGGGGGGGGGGGGGGGGGGGGGGGGGGGGGGGGGGGGGGGGGGGGGGGGGGGGGGGGGGGGGGGGGGGGGGGGGGGGGGGGGGGGGGGGGGGGGGGGGGGGGGGGGGGGGGGGGGGGGGGGGGGGGGGGGGGGGGGGGGGGGGGGGGGGGGGGGGGGGGGGGGGGGGGGGGGGACGACGACCTATAATATGGTTCCCCTCAAACTCCAGGAGAGACAGGGTTGCACCAGATGACTATAGGCGCTTGCTGCATTATCTTATGAGTATACCTAGGTATGTGATTGTTAAATTTTTTTTGCAGAATTTTATCTGAAAGTTAATATTGATTGTATATCTAATACATATTTTCGAAATTAAGCAAATCTTGAACAAGTTTAATAAAAACTATTTTCTTAAAAAATGTAAAATGACATATGCATTAATAATTTATTCACAATTTTGTGCTTCAAGTAGTTTTTAAATTTCACCTGTCTATTAGTTTATACAGGAAGTTTCTAATTATTTGTTGAATGGTTTTGACATAATGTTTTTCCTGTAATTTCAGTGATACTGTTGGGACACACGGCTTTACAATCTTAATTGATATGAGAGGTTCAGCATGGGCTGCTATTAAACCTATACTGAAAGTTCTACAAGAACATTTTCCTTCATCCGTCCATCGGGCGTTGGTAGTTAAACCTGACAATTTTTGGCAAAAACAACGCACAACTATAGGAGCACACAAATATAAATTTGAAGTAAGTTATCAAAGACCTGGTAAAAGAACTTTATCCAAGATTTACATGTTGGAGCCACTCCATGTGAAGAAGAAAAAATCAATTTTAGATAACAAAAAAACTTTTTGTTTCAGACAAGCATGATTAATTAGTCTAGAAGCTCATATTGTACTATTATATTTCATACTAATATTTATGTAATAATTGTATTTATATTTCTTATAGTGTAATTGAAATATTGGGAATATTATTAATCCATGACTTTTATAAAATTGATAATAATGAAATAGTTGTATTGATTATTGTAAAGATGGCGCCGCTGTCATTTTGGTATAAATGGCGGACAACTGCCGATCTCGAGCTCATTACTGTTCGGACAGCGTAAGAAGTGTGAACTCGGTGACTTGTGAATTGTATATATAAAAACGTGTAAATCAGATATGTATGTTGAAAAGAGAAATGTCTAGACAGTTTATTAAATTATATTTTCATAATTTTTGAGCACATGGGTCAGAAGACATTTATACTAAAAGATGCAGAGTAAAAAGTTTAACGTTCAAATGATTGCAGCATATATAAAACTGGTCCGCCGTTGGTACTAAAGGCTTCTAAAGTTTTCAAAAAAATGCGTTTTTTTTATTTGCTGCTCGCGTCGTAACTGATGCCAAATAATATGTAGTAGATACGTATGCTAAGTATAAATTATGCAATCGGTTACAAAGAACCCGGCAATATGAAATCGTTTATATGCAAAACTGCCGATTACCAAGTTGTTTAAAAAGTTATATCATTATAAGTGTTTTGATATATATAAAGGGGTGGTTATATTTTGGATAATCGATTTTACCTGGAATCCGTTACATTGTTATATCATAAGCATGCGGTGCGTATTTTTCCAGGTGGCGCAACAAGGGCAAGAATTGGCGGCCGCTATTGCCGAGGCTTGGAAGTGATGTCCGGCGGTGGTAATGGCACCGCTGGGGGCACGGGTGCAGGCGACACAGAGTCGGCGCCTCCCGAAGCGCAAGTCCGCGTCCAACTGCTTCTCGATTTTCTGCACGACCGTCAGCTTGATCTTGAGGAGCTGGCCGAAGAACGCCGCGCACGTTTTGAACAATGTGTTCAACTCGGTTAGTTATTTTCACATATAGACTAAAAGAAGAATACTCCAGAAATCGTTTACTGCTAAAATTGTTTTAATATTTATGCACGTCAGTTGACGTTCAATTCAAGACATTAACGAATATATTAAAATGTTCAAATCCACAGGACAATTTCAAAAGGACGCAGCACAAGTAGTTAGCTGAAACGCGAACACGACCAATTCCAGGTGGCCGTAGAAAATACAGAGCCGACGCACTGCGCGCCGCTGACCACTACGAGCCGCATACAATAAGGTAACTTTGTATGACTCATAGAAATAACTTTAAGTTTTTTCCTTGGAAACTACTCATTACATTAAATAATTCTCGAGGCTAGTCAATGATAATTGAACACAGCATTATTAATTTTCTCTTCGTTAGTGAATATGTGAAACGAGTGTCGATCCCTTTTAAGAAGTCTTACGTAAATACTCGTTAAAGGAGAGCAAGTTTGATATTCAAATACACTGTCCGATTTAAAGGCTGCAATTATTGTGGTATTTAGAACGAAACGAGATATTTCGTACTACTTAAATACTAACGTTTTATTTTTCGTTTTATTCATTTAATAATCGTATCGTAACTTTAAAATATTTCTTGCAATCTTCTCACTTTCGCATCTCTGTACGTAAATAGTGAAAATAATTTTTTTAAAATGTTCAAATCCACAGGACAATTTCAAAAGGACGCAGCACAAGTAGTTAGCTGAAACGCGAACACGACCAATTCCAGGTGGCCGTAGAAAATACAGAGCCGACGCACTGCGCGCCGCTGACCACTACGAGCCGCATACAATAAGGTAACTTTGTATGACTCATAGAAATAACTTTAAGTTTTTTCCTTGGAAACTACTCATTACATTAAATAATTCTCGAGGCTAGTCAATGATAATTGAACACAGCATTATTAATTTTCTCTTCGTTAGTGAATATGTGAAACGAGTGTCGATCCCTTTTAAGAAGTCTTACGTAAATACTCGTTAAAGGAGAGCAAGTTTGATATTCAAATACACTGTCCGATTTAAAGGCTGCAATTATTGTGGTATTTAGAACGAAACGAGATATTTCGTACTACTTAAATACTAACGTTTTATTTTTCGTTTTATTCATTTAATAATCGTATCGTAACTTTAAAATATTTCTTGCAATCTTCTCACTTTCGCATCTCTGTACGTAAATAGTGAAAATAATTTTTTGGATTGTAATAAGACTGAATGATATTTTACATCAGCATCATCATCGTCAGCTTATAGATTTCTACCGCTGGACACAGGCTGTGTTTACTATATTGAATGAATAGTAATTGGCACAGGGAAATACCAGAAGAAGTGACAGAACGCTGGCAGCGATTAGTGACATGTGCTGAGGAACGTCACAAGTTAGTTACAGCATCACTAAACTTCTATAATACAAGACTGCAGAACAAGTTTGCTCCGTACTAGACTCCCTAGAACGAGAGTACCGACGTGATGAGGACTGGTGTGGATCCACCGCTGCGCCCCCTGCAGATGAACAGCTCCCGCATAATCGTGACAAAGCGGCACAGGTAAGAAATTCTTAATTAAAACCATTTGTTGTTGTACAAATGCATGATAAGTGAATGTGTAATGTTATAAATAGTACCCTTATTGTTTACGTTGTTAGGACACGGGGCTTTGCCGGGTAAGGCCATTTAAGCACCACGCTGGCCAACTGCTGGTTGGCGAATGTTCATAGATACGAAAACTTTTGTTCTTGTAACATGCCGTTTCCTTTACAATGTTTTCCTTCACCGGGAATTCTAGCTCTATGGTGATCGAACAAGCGCCTCATCAAGAGCTATAGCGCGTAAGCGTGTCGCTCTAAACCTTACAAACAGCTAACACAGCTTCTGCTTAAACTAGTTGTATTCTAATTCCAGGTGGCCGTAGAAAATACAGAGCCGACGCACTGCGCGCCGCTGACCACTACGAGCCGCATACAATAAGGTAACTTTGTATGACTCATAGAAATAACTTTAAGTTTTTTCCTTGGAAACTACTCATTACATTAAATAATTCTCGAGGCTAGTCAATGATAATTGAACACAGCATTATTAATTTTCTCTTCGTTAGTGAATATGTGAAACGAGTGTCGATCCCTTTTAAGAAGTCTTACGTAAATACTCGTTAAAGGAGAGCAAGTTTGATATTCAAATACACTGTCCGATTTAAAGGCTGCAATTATTGTGGTATTTAGAACGAAACGAGATATTTCGTACTACTTAAATACTAACGTTTTATTTTTCGTTTTATTCATTTAATAATCGTATCGTAACTTTAAAATATTTCTTGCAATCTTCTCACTTTCGCATCTCTGTACGTAAATAGTGAAAATAATTTTTTGGATTGTAATAAGACTGAATGATATTTTACATCAGCATCATCATCGTCAGCTTATAGATTTCTACCGCTGGACACAGGCTGTGTTTACTATATTGAATGAATAGTAATTGGCACAGGGAAATACCAGAAGAAGTGACAGAACGCTGGCAGCGATTAGTGACATGTGCTGAGGAACGTCACAAGTTAGTTACAGCATCACTAAACTTCTATAATACAAGACTGCAGAACAAGTTTGCTCCGTACTAGACTCCCTAGAACGAGAGTACCGACGTGATGAGGACTGGTGTGGATCCACCGCTGCGCCCCCTGCAGATGAACAGCTCCCGCATAATCGTGACAAAGCGGCACAGGTAAGAAATTCTTAATTAAAACCATTTGTTGTTGTACAAATGCATGATAAGTGAATGTGTAATGTTATAAATAGTACCCTTATTGTTTACGTTGTTAGGACACGGGGCTTTGCCGGGTAAGGCCATTTAAGCACCACGCTGGCCAACTGCTGGTTGGCGAATGTTCATAGATACGAAAACTTTTGTTCTTGTAACATGCCGTTTCCTTTACAATGTTTTCCTTCACCGGGAATTCTAGCTCTATGGTGATCGAACAAGCGCCTCATCAAGAGCTATAGCGCGTAAGCGTGTCGCTCTAAACCTTACAAACAGCTAACACAGCTTCTGCTTAAACTAGTTGTATTCTAATTCCAGGTGGCAGCACTTATAGTCAAACATGGAGAACGAAAAGAGGCTTTCCTTAAAGCGTGTACGTTGGCTCGTCGCACTGCTGAAACGTTTTTGAAATACGCAGCGCGCTCCGCTCAGGTGCATGGCCAAACCGCAGCGGCGAGCAAGGCGCACCACGAGCAGACGCTGGCCATACTTGACACGCTTTTGGCGCAGGAGAACAAGGTCAGTTGTAAATATTGTGATATACGGTTTAGCTAAAATAAGGCCGAGATTATTAAAAAATGCTCTTGTTTAAGCACAGCTCTTATTGTTTATTTTCTAGTCCTGGCCATATGAAGGTCGCCCCGTTGGTCTTTTCATCGATAAGTTAATGATCATCTTAATTGCCATATACAGTTTTTTATTAACAATGTTTATTAGTTGTGACTTAATGTCATAAGTGTCGTCCGTCATCAAAAACATTTTTAATGTAATCGCTCCCCCTATTTATGGTCATTGTAGTTGGTGAAGGATGAATGGATTTAAAAACAATATAGCTTTTGTATAGCGATAGCATCGCGTCCGCGGTAACCTCGAACGCCTCTATACTTTCATGCTTTGTGACTGCGCTAAGCATTTGAATGGGCATCATAACGATCAGTAGGATGCTCGGGAGTGTTCCGGTAGTTTTTATACTACTTTGCGACGAGACGAGCAAGACGTTCACCTGTTGGTAAGGGATACGCTTGCCCATAACAACGTGGTGCTAGTTAAGATGGTACACACTGCACCACATTGCGCTCGTCGCCTTGAGACATAAGGTGTTAAGTCTCGTTACCCCAGTAATTACACTAGCTACAGCGCCCTTCAAACCGGAACACAGTAATGTTTACACACTACTATTTGGCGGTTGATATAGGAGCTGCGGTGGTACCCACCCAGACAGTCTCCGGCAACAGAGACCTACCACCTGGTGCATATCCATACATGAAATAGTCTTTATTTAAATAAAAATATCAGTTTTCTTCAAAGGTTTAATTTTATTGATAATAGGATCCCAAGCAGGTGGTATTTATTACCCAACCATCTTCTCTATTAAAATTAGGATGTTTTTTAATTTCAATAGCCTCGCGAATCATCCTTGGTAGGAATCGGTGTTCTTTGGCGAGGATTTGAGGTTTATCGAATCTGATGTACAGATTGCAGACTTCTCACCATGTTCTGTGACCAAGTTATGGATCATCCCAACCATTACATCAGATTCGATAAACCTCAAATCCTCGCCAAAGAACACCGATTCCTGCCAAGGATGATTCGCGAGGCTATTGAAATTAAAAAACATCCTAATTTTAATAGAGAAGATGGTTGGGTAATAAATTTATTTATTTATTTGGTCTGTCTACAAAAATACATGTATCAGTTATATTGTATACATTTCTTAACTTAGGCAATAAGCGACATGTACTCTTAATTACAGACAAACACTGCGTACATTGAGTATGGGTGCATAAACCGTATCAAGACAGGTGCTATAAACATATATACATAGAAGAATGCTAGATGTCTGCGTCTGTGGGGGGATTTAATACCTTGACAATTTTTGATTTAAACACTGGCAATCTATCGTGAAATATATCAAGAGTGTTAACTTTTTTTAAAAAATAGTTAAATAGCCTGCACATTCTAGGGATCAGCGAATGGTGACCCAAATTCGATTTGTACGTTCTATGAGTGAGGAGAGACTTTAAGTGGCGTGGTATGCGAGGCGGTACATCAAATGAAATTTGACCAAGTAATTCTGAGTCATCGAGTGAGTTGTTTAACAATTTATATAAAAATAGGATGTCTTGTAACGTGCGCCTGTCGGATAGCTTCATGAGATTACAGTCTCTAAGTCGATCTTGATAAGGCACTCGTTTCTCTGATCTATTGAGATAGAAATATGTGAAGCGTCTCTGTATTGACTCGATGCGGTCTTTGTGAGCTTGATAATATGGGTTCCATACTACCGAGCAGTACTCGAGCTTGCTTCTGACCAGCGTGGTGAACAAAAGTTTTCTGGTGTTGAGATTTTTAAATACCACCTGCTTGGGATCCTATTATCAATAAAATTAAACCAAATCCCAGGCGAACCACTAGAAGACTTCAAGATACAGTGAGCTCTTTCTGCGTAGATCGGACCATTAATAATAATTAAAAAAGTTGTGGGTACCACGTGATAGCTGTGACATTTGGACGTCAGTCATCTCAGTCCTCCCGTGACCATGACTGCTGCAAAGCGGTCGAAACGTCGGGAATAAACAAACTAAATAATAAACGCGATAAAATCCGTAAAATTGAGTTTTAATAAATGTGTAACATTCGCGGAAATATAAGAAATCATTATGTAAGTAATATGTTTGTATGTATATATGTAGATATTATGTATGTAAGTATACATGTCTGTATTAATTTAAACTAGAATTAGCACCCGCCATTCCTCTCTATTCCATTGTCAAACATTCTCCCGGGGCTGACTGGTAGAGAATGCCACTAGGCATTAAGTCCGCCCATTGTAACGTTTTGGCGTATACAATAAAGTTTTTTTTTAAATTAAATTAAATTAAATTAAATTAAATTAAATTAAATTAAATTAAATTAAATTAAATTAAATTAAATTAAATTAAATTAAATTAAATTAAATTAAATTAAATTAAATTAAATTAAATTAAATTAAATTAAATTAAATTAAATTAAATTAAATTAAATTAAATTAAATTAAATTAAATTAAATTAAATTAAATTAAATTAAATTAAATTAAATTAAATTAAATTAAATTAAATTAAATTAAATTAAATTAAATTAAATTAAATTAAATTAAATTAAATTAAATTAAATTAAATTAAATTAAATTAAATTAAATTAAATTAAATTAAATTAAATTAAATTAAATTAAATTAAATTAAATTAAATTAAATTAAATTAAATTAAATTAAATTAAATTAAATTAAATTAAATTAAATTAAATTAAATTAAATTAAATTAAATTAAATTAAATTAAATTAAATTAAATTAAATTAAATTAAATTAAATTAAATTAAATTAAATTAAATTAAATTAAATTAAATTAAATTAAATTAAATTAAATTAAATTAAATTAAATTAAATTAAATTAAATTAAATTAAATTAAATTAAATTAAATTAAATTAAATTAAATTAAATTAAATTAAATTAAATTAAATTAAATTAAATTAAATTAAATTAAATTAAATTAAATTAAATTAAATTAAATTAAATTAAATTAAATTAAATTAAATTAAATTAAATTAAATTAAATTAAATTAAATTAAATTAAATTAAATTAAATTAAATTAAATTAAATTAAATTAAATTAAATTAAATTAAATTAAATTAAATTAAATTAAATTAAATTAAATTAAATTAAATTAAATTAAATTAAATTAAATTAAATTAAATTAAATTAAATTAAATTAAATTAAATTAAATTAAATTAAATTAAATTAAATTAAATTAAATTAAATTAAATTAAATTAAATTAAATTAAATTAAATTAAATTAAATTAAATTAAATTAAATTAAATTAAATTAAATTAAATTAAATTAAATTAAATTAAATTAAATTAAATTAAATTAAATTAAATTAAATTAAATTAAATTAAATTAAATTAAATTAAATTAAATTAAATTAAATTAAATTAAATTAAATTAAATTAAATTAAATTAAATTAAATTAAATTAAATTAAATTAAATTAAATTAAATTAAATTAAATTAAATTAAATTAAATTAAATTAAATTAAATTAAATTAAATTAAATTAAATTAAATTAAATTAAATTAAATTAAATTAAATTAAATTAAATTAAATTAAATTAAATTAAATTAAATTAAATTAAATTAAATTAAATTAAATTAAATTAAATTAAATTAAATTAAATTAAATTAAATTAAATTAAATTAAATTAAATTAAATTAAATTAAATTAAATTAAATTAAATTAAATTAAATTAAATTAAATTAAATTAAATTAAATTAAATTAAATTAAATTAAATTAAATTAAATTAAATTAAATTAAATTAAATTAAATTAAATTAAATTAAATTAAATTAAATTAAATTAAATTAAATTAAATTAAATTAAATTAAATTAAATTAAATTAAATTAAATTAAATTAAATTAAATTAAATTAAATTAAATTAAATTAAATTAAATTAAATTAAATTAAATTAAATTAAATTAAATTAAATTAAATTAAATTAAATTAAATTAAATTAAATTAAATTAAATTAAATTAAATTAAATTAAATTAAATTAAATTAAATTAAATTAAATTAAATTAAATTAAATTAAATTAAATTAAATTAAATTAAATTAAATTAAATTAAATTATGCGGACAAAACTTAACAGGAACGAAAAGAATTCGTAAACAAAAAAAAATCTTGGATATGAATTTGGTTTTATTATTATTATTTTTAAATACACATGTTCATTGATTTCGACGACCCGAGTCAGATCGTCTTCTCCTTGCCATTGTAAATTGTAGATTATCAAAGTAAGGAAAGTTCCCGCGTACTCAGTCACTATCACAAAAGATCACCAAATTAACGTTGTACGACGTTAAATAACAATTTTGGAGCTATTGAACTTAGGTCGTGGTGATCCCGCTTAAAATTTTCAATCGCTGCACACGAACACACTAATTTATTGCATGATACATTATCACATCGTATATTACACCGCATTATGCACAAAAAAATAAAATTCAACCGAATCAATGCAACCTTTACGCCCGGATTCCCGTTAAAGTTGGTAAAATATTATAATTGAGATCAGAAATTGTTGGTTGTCAATGTCAAATGTCAAAAACAAAAATATTCTTTTGTAACGGGTCGTTTTCCTGCGGCGTCGATAGATGGCGCCACAGTATATATGAACGCGATTCGATATAAGCGCGCGCCCATTTTGGTCGTTGAGTCCAACCAGTAGCTGGATCTCCACAATTGGAGTCCAAGTAGTAGCTGGATCTCCACAATTGGAGTCCAAGTAGTAGCTGGATCTCCACAATTGGAGTCCAAGTAGTAGCTGGATCTCCACAATTGGAGTCCAAGTAGTAGCTGGATCTCCACAATTGGAGTCCAAGTAGTAGCTGGATCTCCACAATTGGAGTCCAAGTAGTAGCTGGATCTCCACAATTGGAGTCCAAGTAGTAGCTGGATCTCCACAATTGGAGTCCAAGTAGTAGCTGGATCTCCACAATTGGAGTCCAAGTAGTAGCTGGATCTCCACAATTGGAGTCCAAGTAGTAGCTGGATCTCCACAATTGGAGTCCAAGTAGTAGCTGGATCTCCACAATTGGAGTCCAAGTAGTAGCTGGATCTCCACAATTGGAGTCCAAGTAGTAGCTGGATCTCCACAATTGGAGTCCAAGTAGTAGCTGGATCTCCACAATTGGAGTCCAAGTAGTAGCTGGATCTCCACAATTGGAGTCCAAGTAGTAGCTGGATCTCCACAATTGGAGTCCAAGTAGTAGCTGGATCTCCACAATTGGAGTCCAAGTAGTAGCTGGATCTCCACAATTGGAGTCCAAGTAGTAGCTGGATCTCCACAATTGGAGTCCAAGTAGTAGCTGGATCTCCACAATTGGAGTCCAAGTAGTAGCTGGATCTCCACAATTGGAGTCCAAGTAGTAGCTGGATCTCCACAATTGGAGTCCAAGTAGTAGCTGGATCTCCACAATTGGAGTCCAAGTAGTAGCTGGATCTCCACAATTGGAGTCCAAGTAGTAGCTGGATCTCCACAATTGGAGTCCAAGTAGTAGCTGGATCTCCACAATTGGAGTCCAAGTAGTAGCTGGATCTCCACAATTGGAGTCCAAGTAGTAGCTGGATCTCCACAATTGGAGTCCAAGTAGTAGCTGGATCTCCACAATTGGAGTCCAAGTAGTAGCTGGATCTCCACAATTGGAGTCCAAGTAGTAGCTGGATCTCCACAATTGGAGTCCAAGTAGTAGCTGGATCTCCACAATTGGAGTCCAAGTAGTAGCTGGATCTCCACAATTGGAGTCCAAGTAGTAGCTGGATCTCCACAATTGGAGTCCAAGTAGTAGCTGGATCTCCACAATTGGAGTCCAAGTAGTAGCTGGATCTCCACAATTGGAGTCCAAGTAGTAGCTGGATCTCCACAATTGGAGTCCAAGTAGTAGCTGGATCTCCACAATTGGAGTCCAAGTAGTAGCTGGATCTCCACAATTGGAGTCCAAGTAGTAGCTGGATCTCCACAATTGGAGTCCAAGTAGTAGCTGGATCTCCACAATTGGAGTCCAAGTAGTAGCTGGATCTCCACAATTGGAGTCCAAGTAGTAGCTGGATCTCCACAATTGGAGTCCAAGTAGTAGCTGGATCTCCACAATTGGAGTCCAAGTAGTAGCTGGATCTCCACAATTGGAGTCCAAGTAGTAGCTGGATCTCCACAATTGGAGTCCAAGTAGTAGCTGGATCTCCACAATTGGAGTCCAAGTAGTAGCTGGATCTCCACAATTGGAGTCCAAGTAGTAGCTGGATCTCCACAATTGGAGTCCAAGTAGTAGCTGGATCTCCACAATTGGAGTCCAAGTAGTAGCTGGATCTCCACAATTGGAGTCCAAGTAGTAGCTGGATCTCCACAATTGGAGTCCAAGTAGTAGCTGGATCTCCACAATTGGAGTCCAAGTAGTAGCTGGATCTCCACAATTGGAGTCCAAGTAGTAGCTGGATCTCCACAATTGGAGTCCAAGTAGTAGCTGGATCTCCACAATTGGAGTCCAAGTAGTAGCTGGATCTCCACAATTGGAGTCCAAGTAGTAGCTGGATCTCCACAATTGGAGTCCAAGTAGTAGCTGGATCTCCACAATTGGAGTCCAAGTAGTAGCTGGATCTCCACAATTGGAGTCCAAGTAGTAGCTGGATCTCCACAATTGGAGTCCAAGTAGTAGCTGGATCTCCACAATTGGAGTCCAAGTAGTAGCTGGATCTCCACAATTGGAGTCCAAGTAGTAGCTGGATCTCCACAATTGGAGTCCAAGTAGTAGCTGGATCTCCACAATTGGAGTCCAAGTAGTAGCTGGATCTCCACAATTGGAGTCCAAGTAGTAGCTGGATCTCCACAATTGGAGTCCAAGTAGTAGCTGGATCTCCACAATTGGAGTCCAAGTAGTAGCTGGATCTCCACAATTGGAGTCCAAGTAGTAGCTGGATCTCCACAATTGGAGTCCAAGTAGTAGCTGGATCTCCACAATTGGAGTCCAAGTAGTAGCTGGATCTCCACACTTGAGTCCTGCTTTTGGTGGGACAGTCCCGATTTTTCACAATTTCTTCCGCGTCACGCGACGTATTTCAAAAGTCCCGACTTTTAGAATTAAGTTAAATTTTATATTTATGAAAATCATTGTTTTGCGTTCTAAGAATCCTACGGGCTACGACGACTAACGTGTTGCTTTTGCTACCCGGTTACATTGTATATTTCATAAATACATAATTTTCTTAAACTTTGCTTAAATACTTGTAGTCTTCGTATCTATATGTATAAAAATGAATTGCTGTTCGTTAGTCTTGCTAAAACTCGAGAACGGCTGGACCGATTTGGCTAAATGTGGTCTTGAATTATTCGTGGAAGTCCCGGGAAGGTTTAAAAGGTGAGAAAATATGTAAAAAAAAATGGTAAAAACAACAATTTCGCTTTTCCCTTTAGATAAGGGTGACAAGATTTTTAGATGGGCAAAGCGAGACAAATCTTCACTAGAATTTGTCAAAATAGTATAATTGACTCAAAATATTTGCAAAATTTTATTCGTTTATTTCTTTCAAAAATTTCTTTTAAGGTTAAGGTCGGTGATATACTTTTTGTCATTAATATAGAATATGAAGACTTCGAGTGTTTCAAGTTGAGTTTTAGAAAATTTATGTATTTATGAAATAAATTAATGACTTCCCTTAATTTTCTATGGTAAGAAGCAGATTTGTAATATTAATTTGTTTAATTAGCTTGTTGCTAGCACGCAGCACGAACACGAAGTGTATCATCCGAGAGGCAAATACAATGTAACTGGGTAGTAGTAGTAAAGTAATATGTTAGTCGTCGTAGCCCGTAGGATACTTAGAATGCAAAACAATGATTTTTATAAATAAAAGATATAACTTAGTTCTAAAAGTCGGGACCTTTGAAAAATGTCGCGGGACGCGGGACAAATTGTGAAAAATCGGGACTGACTCGCCAAAAGCGGGACGTCTGGTCACCTTACCTTATCCACTATTCCTTTGGTTGTAAACGTCAAACATTTGAAGATCGTCCCGTCATTTAGAAACCAAATACAATTTAAAAGAACATTTTTGTTTTTGACATTGACAACCAACTATTTCTGATTGCAACTACAATATTTAACGAACTTTAGCGGGAATCTGGGCGTAAAGGTCGCGCTGTCTCGGTAAAATGATTTATTTTTGTACATAATGCGGTTGAATGTACGATGCGAGTGTATCATGCAGTAAATTAGTGTGATCGTGTGCAGCGATCGTAGAATTCAAGCGGGAACACCACTGTCCTAAGTTCAGATTGCTCCAAAATTGTAGTTAAGTCGTACAGCGTTACTTTGGTGATCCTTTGTTATAGTGACACTATTTACCGGTAAGTGCCCGAGAAGTTTTCTTACTTTGATTATCTAAATGTAATGTAATGCCACAAGATTATCTTTCGGACAGATAAAATTCATGTCAATCGAATAATCCATCGTTGTTTTATTGCAACTTAAGTTCTATACATCGAAAAAAACACCCTTTACAATTTACAATGCCAAGGAGAAGACGACCTGGCTCTGGTCGTCGAAGGCAATTAAATGTACGAAAAGATGTCTCCCGTGCTGACCGCGCTGATAACCAGCGAGAGACAGATACGATTTTTTTTACTGAAGTTGAAACATTTTGAAATTATCATCCAGGTTTTTTTTTATTTATTGATTATGAGGCGATACGAAGTTTGCTGGGTCAGCTAGTTTTATATAAATTACAAAAAGCATATCACCTATACGAATAATATTTTGTAAATATTCTTAGTCAATCTAACCAATTTGACAAATTAAAAATGACAACAATCTACTGAAACAAATTCACACAAAAAATATGTCAAGGAATAAAATATTATACACTTTTTATATATATAAATTGTACTTATGTTTTTTCTCACTTTTTAAACCTTCCCTGGACTTCCACGAATAATTCAAAACCACATTTAGCCAAACCGGTCCAGCCGTTCTCGAGTTTTAGCGAGACTAACGAACAGCAATTGATTTTTATATATATAAATTGTACTTATGTTTTTTCTCACTTTTTAAACTCTCACATCCTCCCCTCCGCCACCCCTACCCTCAAACCACCTCCCCTCCTCCCCTTCCTCCTCCCCCCCCCCCCCCCCCCCCCCCCCCCCCCCCCCCCCCCCCCCCCCCCCCCCCCCCCCCCCCCCCCCCCCCCCCCCCCCCCCCCCCCCCCCCCCCCCCCCCCCCCCCCCCCCCCCCCCCCCCCCCCCCCCCCCCCCCCCCCCCCCCCCCCCCCCCCCCCCCCCCCCCCCCCCCCCCCCCCCCCCCCCCCCCCCCCCCCCCCCCCCCCCCCCCCCCCCCCCCCCCCCCCCCCCCCCCCCCCCCCCCCCCCCCCCCCCCCCCCCCCCCCCCCCCCCCCCCCCCCCCCCCCCCCCCCCCCCCCCCCCCCCCCCCCCCCCCCCCCCCCCCCCCCCCCCCCCCCCCCCCCCCCCCCCCCCCCCCCCCCCCCCCCCCCCCCCCCCCCCCCCCCCCCCCCCCCCCCCCCCCCCCCCCCCCCCCCCCCCCCCCCCCCCCCCCCCCCCCCCCCCCCCCCCCCCCCCCCCCCCCCCCCCCCCCCCCCCCCCCCCCCCCCCCCCCCCCCCCCCCCCCCCCCCCCCCCCCCCCCCCCCCCCCCCCCCCCCCCCCCCCCCCCCCCCCCCCCCCCCCCCCCCCCCCCCCCCCCCCCCCCCCCCCCCCCCCCCCCCCCCCCCCCCCCCCCCCCCCCCCCCCCCCCCCCCCCCCCCCCCCCCCCCCCCCCCCCCCCCCCCCCCCCCCCCCCCCCCCCCCCCCCCCCCCCCCCCCCCCCCCCCCCCCCCCCCCCCCCCCCCCCCCCCCCCCCCCCCCCCCCCCCCCCCCCCCCCCCCCCCCCCCCCCCCCCCCCCCCCCCCCCCCCCCCCCCCCCCCCCCCCCCCCCCCCCCCCCCCCCCCCCCCCCCCCCCCCCCCCCCCCCCCCCCCCCCCCCCCCCCCCCCCCCCCCCCCCCCCCCCCCCCCCCCCCCCCCCCCCCCCCCCCCCCCCCCCCCCCCCCCCCCCCCCCCCCCCCCCCCCCCCCCCCCCCCCCCCCCCCCCCCCCCCCCCCCCCCCCCCCCCCCCCCCCCCCCCCCCCCCCCCCCCCCCCCCCCCCCCCCCCCCCCCCCCCCCCCCCCCCCCCCCCCCCCCCCCCCCCCCCCCCCCCCCCCCCCCCCCCCCCCCCCCCCCCCCCCCCCCCCCCCCCCCCCCCCCCCCCCCCCCCCCCCCCCCCCCCCCCCCCCCCCCCCCCCCCCCCCCCCCCCCCCCCCCCCCCCCCCCCCCCCCCCCCCCCCCCCCCCCCCCCCCCCCCCCCCCCCCCCCCCCCCCCCCCCCCCCCCCCCCCCCCCCCCCCCCCCCCCCCCCCCCCCCCCCCCCCCCCCCCCCCCCCCCCCCCCCCCCCCCCCCCCCCCCCCCCCCCCCCCCCCCCCCCCCCCCCCCCCCCCCCCCCCCCCCCCCCCCCCCCCCCCCCCCCCCCCCCCCCCCCCCCCCCCCCCCCCCCCCCCCCCCCCCCCCCCCCCCCCCCCCCCCCCCCCCCCCCCCCCCCCCCCCCCCCCCCCCCCCCCCCCCCCCCCCCCCCCCCCCCCCCCCCCCCCCCCCCCCCCCCCCCCCCCCCCCCCCCCCCCCCCCCCCCCCCCCCCCCCCCCCCCCCCCCCCCCCCCCCCCCCCCCCCCCCCCCCCCCCCCCCCCCCCCCCCCCCCCCCCCCCCCCCCCCCCCCCCCCCCCCCCCCCCCCCCCCCCCCCCCCCCCCCCCCCCCCCCCCCCCCCCCCCCCCCCCCCCCCCCCCCCCCCCCCCCCCCCCCCCCCCCCCCCCCCCCCCCCCCCCCCCCCCCCCCCCCCCCCCCCCCCCCCCCCCCCCCCCCCCCCCCCCCCCCCCCCCCCCCCCCCCCCCCCCCCCCCCCCCCCCCCCCCCCCCCCCCCCCCCCCCCCCCCCCCCCCCCCCCCCCCCCCCCCCCCCCCCCCCCCCCCCCCCCCCCCCCCCCCCCCCCCCCCCCCCCCCCCCCCCCCCCCCCCCCCCCCCCCCCCCCCCCCCCCCCCCCCCCCCCCCCCCCCCCCCCCCCCCCCCCCCCCCCCCCCCCCCCCCCCCCCCCCCCCCCCCCCCCCCCCCCCCCCCCCCCCCCCCCCCCCCCCCCCCCCCCCCCCCCCCCCCCCCCCCCCCCCCCCCCCCCCCCCCCCCCCCCCCCCCCCCCCCCCCCCCCCCCCCCCCCCCCCCCCCCCCCCCCCCCCCCCCCCCCCCCCCCCCCCCCCCCCCCCCCCCCCCCCCCCCCCCCCCCCCCCCCCCCCCCCCCCCCCCCCCCCCCCCCCCCCCCCCCCCCCCCCCCCCCCCCCCCCCCCCCCCCCCCCCCCCCCCCCCCCCCCCCCCCCCCCCCCCCCCCCCCCCCCCCCCCCCCCCCCCCCCCCCCCCCCCCCCCCCCCCCCCCCCCCCCCCCCCCCCCCCCCCCCCCCCCCCCCCCCCCCCCCCCCCCCCCCCCCCCCCCCCCCCCCCCCCCCCCCCCCCCCCCCCCCCCCCCCCCCCCCCCCCCCCCCCCCCCCCCCCCCCCCCCCCCCCCCCCCCCCCCCCCCCCCCCCCCCCCCCCCCCCCCCCCCCCCCCCCCCCCCCCCCCCCCCCCCCCCCCCCCCCCCCCCCCCCCCCCCCCCCCCCCCCCCCCCCCCCCCCCCCCCCCCCCCCCCCCCCCCCCCCCCCCCCCCCCCCCCCCCCCCCCCCCCCCCCCCCCCCCCCCCCCCCCCCCCCCCCCCCCCCCCCCCCCCCCCCCCCCCCCCCCCCCCCCCCCCCCCCCCCCCCCCCCCCCCCCCCCCCCCCCCCCCCCCCCCCCCCCCCCCCCCCCCCCCCCCCCCCCCCCCCCCCCCCCCCCCCCCCCCCCCCCCCCCCCCCCCCCCCCCCCCCCCCCCCCCCCCCCCCCCCCCCCCCCCCCCCCCCCCCCCCCCCCCCCCCCCCCCCCCCCCCCCCCCCCCCCCCCCCCCCCCCCCCCCCCCCCCCCCCCCCCCCCCCCCCCCCCCCCCCCCCCCCCCCCCCCCCCCCCCCCCCCCCCCCCCCCCCCCCCCCCCCCCCCCCCCCCCCCCCCCCCCCCCCCCCCCCCCCCCCCCCCCCCCCCCCCCCCCCCCCCCCCCCCCCCCCCCCCCCCCCCCCCCCCCCCCCCCCCCCCCCCCCCCCCCCCCCCCCCCCCCCCCCCCCCCCCCCCCCCCCCCCCCCCCCCCCCCCCCCCCCCCCCCCCCCCCCCCCCCCCCCCCCCCCCCCCCCCCCCCCCCCCCCCCCCCCCCCCCCCCCCCCCCCCCCCCCCCCCCCCCCCCCCCCCCCCCCCCCCCCCCCCCCCCCCCCCCCCCCCCCCCCCCCCCCCCCCCCCCCCCCCCCCCCCCCCCCCCCCCCCCCCCCCCCCCCCCCCCCCCCCCCCCCCCCCCCCCCCCCCCCCCCCCCCCCCCCCCCCCCCCCCCCCCCCCCCCCCCCCCCCCCCCCCCCCCCCCCCCCCCCCCCCCCCCCCCCCCCCCCCCCCCCCCCCCCCCCCCCCCCCCCCCCCCCCCCCCCCCCCCCCCCCCCCCCCCCCCCCCCCCCCCCCCCCCCCCCCCCCCCCCCCCCCCCCCCCCCCCCCCCCCCCCCCCCCCCCCCCCCCCCCCCCCCCCCCCCCCCCCCCCCCCCCCCCCCCCCCCCCCCCCCCCCCCCCCCCCCCCCCCCCCCCCCCCCCCCCCCCCCCCCCCCCCCCCCCCCCCCCCCCCCCCCCCCCCCCCCCCCCCCCCCCCCCCCCCCCCCCCCCCCCCCCCCCCCCCCCCCCCCCCCCCCCCCCCCCCCCCCCCCCCCCCCCCCCCCCCCCCCCCCCCCCCCCCCCCCCCCCCCCCCCCCCCCCCCCCCCCCCCCCCCCCCCCCCCCCCCCCCCCCCCCCCCCCCCCCCCCCCCCCCCCCCCCCCCCCCCCCCCCCCCCCCCCCCCCCCCCCCCCCCCCCCCCCCCCCCCCCCCCCCCCCCCCCCCCCCCCCCCCCCCCCCCCCCCCCCCCCCCCCCCCCGCGGGACAAATTGTGAAAAATCGGGACTGACTCGCCAAAAGCGGGACGTCTGGTCACCTTACCTTATCCACTATTCCTTTGGTTGTAAACGTCAAACATTTGAAGATCGTCCCGTCATTTAGAAACCAATACAATTTAAAAGAACATTTTTGTTTTTGACATTGACAACCAACTATTTCTGATTGCAACTACAATATTTAACGAACTTTAGCGGGAATCTGGGCGTAAAGGTCGCGCTGTCTCGGTAAAATGATTTATTTTTGTACATAATGCGGTTGAATGTACGATGCGAGTGTATCATGCAGTAAATTAGTGTGATCGTGTGCAGCGATCGTAGAATTCAAGCGGGAACACCACTGTCCTAAGTTCAGATTGCTCCAAAATTGTAGTTAAGTCGTACAGCGTTACTTTGGTGATCCTTTGTTATAGTGACACTATTTACCGGTAAGTGCCCGAGAAGTTTTCTTACTTTGATTATCTAAATGTAATGTAATGTAATGCCACAAGATTATCTTTCGGACAGATAAAATTCATGTCAAGTCAACGAAAAATCCATCGTTTTTTAGTTGCCCAAAGGTATTTTCAATAGCTACGTTGGTCCTTCCATGAATTGCTGTATATTTATAAGCTGGAGTTCCCTTAAAAGCATTTAAAATTGGTGCCATTAACCAGGGTCGCTGTGGATAACCAAAATCACCTGGAAATAATTAAAAATACTTAGTTAAAACAAATTTAACTTAGTATGAATATTTGTAAAGGATATTAATAAATTACAGTTGATTACAAAGAAACTTAAATGATTCTTTATTCAAACGGTATCTATTTTTGAATTCTTTGTCAATTATATCCACAGGATTATTTTTCTTTCTCCGAGCAACTGTGTGTAATTTCTCTATAAGTAATAAAACCAATCAAAGTCAAAGTTTTTATTCAACATGGGAACAATAGTTCACTTATTGAACGTCAAAATCTACCAGCCATTCGTAAAACAAATGCCACGGACCTGAGAAGAACAAGAAACTCAGCGGTCTATATATACATATATTTTTTTTTTTTTTTTTTTTTTTTTTTTTTTTTTTTTTTTTTTTTTTTTTTTTTTTTTTTTTTTTTTTTTTTTTTTTTTTTTTTTTTTTTTTTTTTTTTTTTTTTTTTTTTTTTTTTTTTTTTTTTTTTTTTTTTTTTTTTTTTTTTTTTTTTTTTTTTTTTTTTTTTTTTTTTTTTTTTTTTTTTTTTTTTTTTTTTTTTTTTTTTTTTTTTTTTTTTTTTTTTTTTTTTTTTTTTTTTTTTTTTTTTTTTTTTTTTTTTTTTTTTTTTTTTTTTTTTTTTTTTTTTTTTTTTTTTTTTTTTTTTTTTTTTTTTTTTTTTTTTTTTTTTTTTTTTTTTTTTTTTTTTTTTTTTTTTTTTTTTTTTTTTTTTTTTTTTTTTTTTTTTTTTTTTTTTTTTTTTTTTTTTTTTTTTTTTTTTTTTTTTTTTTTTTTTTTTTTTTTTTTTTTTTTTTTTTTTTTTTTTTTTTTTTTTTTTTTTTTTTTTTTTTTTTTTTTTTTTTTTTTTTTTTTTTTTTTTTTTTTTTTTTTTTTTTTTTTTTTTTTTTTTTTTTTTTTTTTTTTTTTTTTTTTTTTTTTTTTTTTTTTTTTTTTTTTTTTTTTTTTTTTTTTTTTTTTTTTTTTTTTTTTTTTTTTTTTTTTTTTTTTTTTTTTTTTTTTTTTTTTTTTTTTTTTTTTTTTTTTTTTTTTTTTTTTTTTTTTTTTTTTTTTTTTTTTTTTTTTTTTTTTTTTTTTTTTTTTTTTTTTTTTTTTTTTTTTTTTTTTTTTTTTTTTTTTTTTTTTTTTTTTTTTTTTTTTTTTTTTTTTTTTTTTTTTTTTTTTTTTTTTTTTTTTTTTTTTTTTTTTTTTTTTTTTTTTTTTTTTTTTTTTTTTTTTTTTTTTTTTTTTTTTTTTTTTTTTTTTTTTTTTTTTTTTTTTTTTTTTTTTAAACCTTCCCTGGACTTCCACGAATAATTCAAAACCACATTTAGCCAAACCGGTCCAGCCGTTCTCGAGTTTTAGCGAGACTAACGAACAGCAATTGATTTTTATATATATAGATTTAAGAATGCTACTTTTTCCTAACCTGCACTATCTCAGCTTATGTTTATGAGATTGGTGCCAAGTAAAGTCTTGAATATAGAACGTTGCAATGTTGTATTCCAGGATATGGATGAAACGAGTGATGAGGATGAAAGCTCGTCAGGCGTGATAGGTCCTGTATGCCTGGAATGGGATGCAACTCGGGCTCGGGGATGAAGGAGTTGTTGGTACAGTAGGATACTTCGATCCAGGTAGCGCGCTGCCAGTTTTCAAGGACACCGGATGATGCGCGCGACATGTGACTTGCATTTGACACAGTATGACATTCACTTATTTTTATTTCACAAAGCGACGAAACGTGTAGGATGTTCGCCTTATGTTTCAGGATAGCTTACTTATAACAATTATTAGAAACAGCTGTTTAAAATATAAATTCAATCTGTCATACCTCTCACATTCACACGTCACCAGTCAGAGCTCTATAAATTAAATCAGCCATACCTCTCGCATACACACGTCACCAGTCAGAGCTCACACCTCGCACACACCCCAACCCCAATGTCGCGAGAATCACAGTCGTCCGTTATTTATAGCGAAACGACGTTACGGCATCCCCTCCCTTTTTCACTTTCAATCTTTTAAAATCAATACACCTACTATTTTACTAACAAAATGTCGGTAATCACAATTATTTTTCTCAATATCTAACATTCGGCCATCCTGACATCACTTTGTCCTCAAACTTTGCAGCTAAACTCTTTAAGTATCTGCAAAGAACCCCTCGTATCTCAGAACATAGTACCGTGTTCGTCTTCCAGATAGCATTACATCGTAAGCTGCATCGCAAGTTTCGCTACTCAAGCGTCACTTTTGACTTCCAGCTAAATTTATAAATTTTTCAAAATATAAATTCAATCTGTCAGGAATAAAATATTATACACTTTTTATATATATAAATTGTACTTATGTTTTTTCTCACTTTTTTAAAAAAAAAAAAAAAAAAAAAAAAAAAAAAAAAAAAAAAAAAAAAAAAAAAAAAAAAAAAAAAAAAAAAAAAAAAAAAAAAAAAAAAAAAAAAAAAAAAAAAAAAAAAAAAAAAAAAAAAAAAAAAAAAAAAAAAAAAAAAAAAAAAAAAAAAAAAAAAAAAAAAAAAAAAAAAAAAAAAAAAAAAAAAAAAAAAAAAAAAAAAAAAAAAAAAAAAAAAAAAAAAAAAAAAAAAAAAAAAAAAAAAAAAAAAAAAAAAAAAAAAAAAAAAAAAAAAAAAAAAAAAAAAAAAAAAAAAAAAAAAAAAAAAAAAAAAAAAAAAAAAAAAAAAAAAAAAAAAAAAAAAAAAAAAAAAAAAAAAAAAAAAAAAAAAAAAAAAAAAAAAAAAAAAAAAAAAAAAAAAAAAAAAAAAAAAAAAAAAAAAAAAAAAAAAAAAAAAAAAAAAAAAAAAAAAAAAAAAAAAAAAAAAAAAAAAAAAAAAAAAAAAAAAAAAAAAAAAAAAAAAAAAAAAAAAAAAAAAAAAAAAAAAAAAAAAAAAAAAAAAAAAAAAAAAAAAAAAAAAAAAAAAAAAAAAAAAAAAAAAAAAAAAAAAAAAAAAAAAAAAAAAAAAAAAAAAAAAAAAAAAAAAAAAAAAAAAAAAAAAAAAAAAAAAAAAAAAAAAAAAAAAAAAAAAAAAAAAAAAAAAAAAAAAAAAAAAAAAAAAAAAAAAAAAAAAAAAAAAAAAAAAAAAAAAAAAAAAAAAAAAAAAAAAAAAAAAAAAAAAAAAAAAAAAAAAAAAAAAAAAAAAAAAAAAAAAAAAAAAAAAAAAAAAAAAAAAAAAAAAAAAAAAAAAAAAAAAAAAAAAAAAAAA
>JAGSMW010000305.1:0-10659 GCA_029286795.1 Byasa hedistus
CGTCGGCGTCACCACACCCAAGTCGTGCATTGAGGAGAAGCTGCGCGCGGCTGGTTTCCAAGGCGTGCGCGTCCCCGGCGGCACGGTCTTCATCCAGCACCAGCCGCCGGTCATCATCCAGCCGCCGCCGATCCTGGTGCGCCCGAGGCCCCTGAGCCCGATCACGCCGCCCGCGCTGGTGGTGCAGCCCCCGCAGCCGGCGCCGCTGGTGCCGCCGCAGGTGGTGGTGCGCCCGCCCCCGCTGCCGCCCATCACGCCGCCCCCCCTCCGCGTGCGCCCGCCGCGCCCGGCGCCCGTGCAGCCGGAGCCCGTGCTGGTGCGCCCGCCGCGCCCGCCGCCCATCCAGCCGCAGCCGATCACCGTCACGCAGCCGCAGCCGGAGCCCTTCACTCCGCCGCCCATCGTGATCCGGCTGCCGGCGCAGCCGAGCCTGCAGCTGCCGTGCATCAACATCCCGACGGCGGTGCTCTTCCGAGGCGGGCCCTGCGACCCGCTGCCCCCGTGCCCGGAGCCCTGCGACCCTTTCCCCCCTTGCCCGGAGCCCTGTGACCCCTTCCCCCCATGCCCGGAACCTTGCGACCCCTTTCCCCCGTGCCCGGAGCCGTACCCCATGCCCCCGTGCCCGGAGCCTTGTCCTCTCCCTCCGTGCCCGTCCCCCTGCCCCTACTGCTTAACACCGTGCGGCTGAGCCCCGCCAGCACGTGACCGACTGGACCTGGACCCGCCGCTCATGCACGTTCAACTATCCTCACACCACACTAAGTAAACCTCTCCGGCGGCTCGTCCAGCTCCTTCCACCTGACCTCCGCCAAGTCCACAGGATCTCGCCCCGCACTCCACCTCCAGATGCCCGCGCCCGCTTTCAGTTTTGTTTCTGTTTGTAAATGTCAGCTGTGTCATGTATATGTTACTTCAATAAATTTATGTTCATTTATATTTATTTATTATTTACGGGACATTGTACAGGGGGCGGATTTAATGCCCGGGTGGGGTTCTCTGAGGGTCAACACTGGGGGACTGAAATTTATAAGGAAGGCATACAATAAAAACTCACAACATAAATAATATTTATGTAAAGATAAAAAAGTACAAGAAACGGGTTGTATAAGTAGTTTTAACTTTCGCCCATTAGATGGCGTTACTAGTTGTGTCAACGTGCCATGGTTTTTGGTCCGTAGAGAGATATTTGTTGAGTACACGTACGATGTACAAGGCGGCGGCTTTTAATTAGTACAGCTTTGTCAAGTCCTTGTGTATGAACCCCGGCCCATTGCGCTCTCGATACGCGCTGAGCAAATTAGTAATTGTAATAATATACGACCAGTAGCTTACTGTTCAGTAGTAATGGCGTATACCCAATGAGTCCTTGGAAATACAATCTTTGTTTCACGTGACTGGACGTTTGATTACATCGAGTGCAGGGGGCGCTGTTAGCGCATAGTTTAATATTAATTAATTTTTTTTATACTACTTTGCGACGAGACGAGCAAGACGTTCACCTGATGGTAAGTGATACGCTTGCCCATAACAACGTGGTGCTAGTTAAGATGGTACACACTGCACCACATTGCGCTCGTTAAGACATAAGGTGTTAAGTCTCGTTACCCCAGTAATTACACTAGCTACAGCAGCATATTAACCTACCGCAGCAACATATTAAACCGAACACTGGTTGTGTCTTCGAGTAATGGAGACGAATCATGTGTATCTCTAGAGTTTATTTAATGCACGCGTGACGTCATCAGGCAACGCGTCCCAAAGGAGTATTGACTGTACCGCGGAAGAAGAATTGTAGAATAGATAACTAGGCTGAGGTGCCCTTACTTTAAGAAGATCAACAAAACGAGACTCTCGATCATGAAAAGTTAAACTATAATGAAGATGATTTTTAAGATAAGATCGGAGATATAGTATATCTGTCTCTCTCTATGTATGTACAGATATCGGAGTTATCACAGCCTCGTTGTAAACGTAAAGCCACATATGGCAGCTGTTGGCAGACGCCGTGCTGCATACAGTTTAGTAAATAAAGACTGTCGCCATGAGAGTTCATACGGTAAAGAAGTTCAGCGCCATCTCGTGAGGAGTTGCAACAGAAGCATACGGCGCGATGGAGTCGGACATAAGCGACTACACAAATAAAACTATCTTTTTGCATATTATAAAAAGTATATATTATATAAATAAATACGTAAAGTTACTTCTCACGACATCAGCTATCAGTCAACCAAAGTTTTAACAAAATCGGTTCAGCCGTTTCGGAGATTACACATAACAAACAATCAGACTGATTACAAGCGGTATCTGTACTTATTCGTATCGTTAAGGAGTCGCATTAATGTTCAACCAACGCCGCGGGGAGAGTTCTCGATCCGTCGCTTACTTCTGTTCTCCTTCTTTTAATATTTTATTGTGATCCGGTTGTTCTGCTGAGGTTGGGACGGTCAGCTGATGGTGCCTGTATCAAAGCGCTGGTGCGGATGGTGTAACGTTGTAGCGGGAATACATTACTCGTGTAACGAGACCCGTCCCCCGCTGCCTCGTTGCGAGCGCACGCTGCACCGCGAGTGTCGCCGCGTGGAGCGGAGCCGGAGCCGGACCGATTAGTAAACATTAAATATTATATATTCCGGCTGCAGCGAGGCGCGGCGCGTGACGTCCCGATAGCACGCGCACGTGGGCGCGTGGGCGCGTGGGCACGTGGGCGCGCGTATAAAGCAGCGCGCGCGCAGCCGCCGGCATCACACCACCGCACCATGGCGCGCGGCGACTGCATCTGCTTGTCCCGTAAGTGTTGCGTTGCGTCGCGTCGCGTCGCGGCTCGTCGCGTCGCGTCGCGTCGCGTCGCGTCGCGTCGCGTCGCGTCGCGTCGCGTCGCGTCGCGTCGCGTCGCGTCGCGTCGCGTCGCGTCGCGTCGCGTCGCGTCGCGTCGCGTCGCGTCGCGTCGCGTCGCGTCGCGTCGCGTCGCGTCGCGTCGCGTCGCGTCGCGTCGCGTCGCGTCGCGTCGCGTCGCGTCGCGTCGCGTCGCGTCGCGTCGCGTCGCGTCGCGTCGCGTCGCGTCGCGTCGCGTCGCGTCGCGTCGCGTCGCGTCGCGTCGCGTCGCGTCGCGTCGCGTCGCGTCGCGTCGCGTCGCGTCGCGTCGCGTCGCGTCGCGTCGCGTCGCGTCGCGTCGCGTCGCGTCGCGTCGCGTCGCGTCGCGTCGCGTCGCGTCGCGTCGCGTCGCGTCGCGTCGCGTCGCGTCGCGTCGCGTCGCGTCGCGTCGCGTCGCGTCGCGTCGCGTCGCGTCGCGTCGCGTCGCGTCGCGTCGCGTCGCGTCGCGTCGCGTCGCGTCGCGTCGCGTCGCGTCGCGTCGCGTCGCGTCGCGTCGCGTCGCGTCGCGTCGCGTCGCGTCGCGTCGCGTCGCGTCGCGTCGCGTCGCGTCGCGTCGCGTCGCGTCGCGTCGCGTCGCGTCGCGTCGCGTCGCGTCGCGTCGCGTCGCGTCGCGTCGCGTCGCGTCGCGTCGCGTCGCGTCGCGTCGCGTCGCGTCGCGTCGCGTCGCGTCGCGTCGCGTCGCGTCGCGTCGCGTCGCGTCGCGTCGCGTCGCGTCGCGTCGCGTCGCGTCGCGTCGCGTCGCGTCGCGTCGCGTCGCGTCGCGTCGCGTCGCGTCGCGTCGCGTCGCGTCGCGTCGCGTCGCGTCGCGTCGCGTCGCGTCGCGTCGCGTCGCGTCGCGTCGCGTCGCGTCGCGTCGCGTCGCGTCGCGTCGCGTCGCGTCGCGTCGCGTCGCGTCGCGTCGCGTCGCGTCGCGTCGCGTCGCGTCGCGTCGCGTCGCGTCGCGTCGCGTCGCGTCGCGTCGCGTCGCGTCGCGTCGCGTCGCGTCGCGTCGCGTCGCGTCGCGTCGCGTCGCGTCGCGTCGCGTCGCGTCGCGTCGCGTCGCGTCGCGTCGCGTCGCGTCGCGTCGCGTCGCGTCGCGTCGCGTCGCGTCGCGTCGCGTCGCGTCGCGTCGCGTCGCGTCGCGTCGCGTCGCGTCGCGTCGCGTCGCGTCGCGTCGCGTCGCGTCGCGTCGCGTCGCGTCGCGTCGCGTCGCGTCGCGTCGCGTCGCGTCGCGTCGCGTCGCGTCGCGTCGCGTCGCGTCGCGTCGCGTCGCGTCGCGTCGCGTCGCGTCGCGTCGCGTCGCGTCGCGTCGCGTCGCGGCTCGTCGCGTCGCGTCGCGTCGGTGCAGGTCGGCCCGTGCGACCCCTGCGTGCAGCCCGTCCAGTACCTGTACGGGCAGGCGCCGGCCGGTGAGTACCGCGACCAGTCCCCCGGCGCCGGGGAGCTGCTGCGCGGCCAGCACCCCGGCTACCACTCGGCGCGTGCGCAGGGTCCGTGGTGGTGCGCCCGGGCGCCGTCCGGCTGCCGCCGCCGCCCACCGTCTGGGTGAAGCCGGCGCCCGTGCAGCCGCCGGCACCTGACATGCTGGTCGTGAGGCCTGCGAAGATCGCCGTGCCCGGGCAGCCCGTCATCTGCTTCCTGCCGAACTCCCCCTCCGACTTCAGGACCTCGGGCTGCGCGCTCGTCTCCCTCTACCAGCCCCGGCCGCCGTGTCCCGTGGAGCCCGCTCCGCTGCCGCCCTGCCCCCTGCCCTGCCCTCCGCCCTGCCCTCCGCCCTGCCCCCTGCCCTGCCCCCTGCCCTGCCCCCTGCCCTGCCCCCTGCCCTG
The DNA here is from genome assembly GCA_029286795.1 of Byasa hedistus. Taxonomy (NCBI): domain Eukaryota; kingdom Metazoa; phylum Arthropoda; class Insecta; order Lepidoptera; family Papilionidae; genus Byasa; species Byasa hedistus. The sequence goes on from JAGSMW010000305.1 coordinate 4,677, forward strand.
CCCCCTGCCCTGCCCCCTGCCCTGCCCCCTGCCCTGCCCCCTGCCCTGCCCCCTGCCCTGCCCCCTGCCCTGCCCCCTGCCCTGCCCCCTGCCCTGCCCCCTGCCCTGCCCCCTGCCCTGCCCCCTGCCCTGCCCCCTGCCCTGCCCCCTGCCCTGCCCCCTGCCCTGCCCCCTGCCCTGCCCCCTGCCCTGCCCCCTGCCCTGCCCCCTGCCCTGCCCCCTGCCCTGCCCCCTGCCCTGCCCCCTGCCCTGCCCCCTGCCCTGCCCCCTGCCCTGCCCCCTGCCCTGCCCCCTGCCCTGCCCCCTGCCCTGCCCCCTGCCCTGCCCCCTGCCCTGCCCCCTGCCCTGCCCCCTGCCCTGCCCCCTGCCCTGCCCCCTGCCCTGCCCCCTGCCCTGCCCCCTGCCCTGCCCCCTGCCCTGCCCCCTGCCCTGCCCCCTGCCCTGCCCCCTGCCCTGTCCCCTGCTCTGCCCTCCGCCCTGCCCGTGGCCGTGCCCCCCTCCTTGCGCATAAACACCAAACCTTCAACTGACTCCTCCTGAAGTTCCCCGTATATATCTACATGTATATATTTACACTACAACTCTGACTTAAGCTACATTTACAAAGCGGCCGAGCGATGGAAATAAAGTGCGGACATTATCAGCAACTGTTTCATGGCGTTTCATTTCCTGCTCACAATTACAAAATTGACAATTAATTATTATCATGTTGCTGCAACATGACAACACTCCTCTGGTCCCGGTCTCGTCCTGGTACCGTGCTCTGAACATGGTCCCATGTCAAGGAATGAAGAGAAATAAGTTGAGTATAACTCAGTACGTTCCAGTTAGTTTAAGAAGTGTGTAATAGATGGCGCTACTGGTTAGTTTAACCGCGGTGTTATGGTTTAATGCCTTAAACCGCACACAGTTTGAAGCGCTGTTGTGCTCCTCCAGTGGGCGGGATGCGTTCGGTTGCACGCAGTCAGTGCAAAGGATACGTTCAGTGATTCATGAAACACAAACAAGTTTATTTTCCAAAACAAAATACATGATACATAGTGATTGTAATATAATTAACTTTTGAGTCAGCGGCGCTGGTCTCTCTGGTTTTGATTCTATGGAAGCTTCCCGGGAAAATTAAAATTTATATTTAATGTGAACTTGTTTATGTGTTGGGAGGGAGCGGGGAGGAACATGTCGCGCCGCGTCAGGTGACACGGCAAGCGACACGCTGTTGGTGAAGTTGCGAGCGTTGTGATTTACATGTTTGTCGTACAACTGTCGGCCGCACACCCATCCATCCTGCCAGCGCGTCGGTGTTGTCGCTGCAGCAGACGGACGAGTGGGTGTTTATAAAAAAGGGATCGTCTGCCCCAACCCCAGACCCAGGCCGTTGAGCGGCAGACCGTTCAGCGGCAGACCGTTCAGTGGCAGACCGTTCAGTGGCAGACCGTTCAACGGCAGACCGTTCAGTGGCAGACCGTTCAACGGCAGACCGTTCAGTGGCAGACCGTTCAACGGCAGACCGTTCAGTGGCAGACCGTTCAGTGGCAGACCGTTCAGTGGCAGACCGTTCAGTGGCAGACCGTTCAGTGGCAGACCGTTCAACGGCAGACCGTTCAACGGCAGACCGTTCAGTGGCAGACCGTTCAGTGGCAGACCGTTCAGTGGCAGACCGTTCAGTGGCAGACCGTTCAGTGGCAGACCGTTCAACGGCAGACCGTTCAACGGCAGACCGTTCAACGGCAGACCGTTCAACGGCAGACCGTTCAACGGCAGACCGTTCAGTGGCAGACCGTTCAGTGGCAGACCGTTCAACGGCAGACCGTTCAGTGGCAGACCGTTCAGTGGCAGACCGTTCAGTGGCAGACCGTTCAGTGGCAGACCGTTCAACGGCAGACCGTTCAACGGCAGACCGTTCAGTGGCAGACCGTTCAGTGGCAGACCGTTCAGTGGCAGACCGTTCAGTGGCAGACCGTTCAGTGGCAGACCGTTCAACGGCAGACCGTTCAACGGCAGACCGTTCAACGGCAGACCGTTCAGTGGCAGACCGTTCAACGGCAGACCGTTCAACGGCAGACCGTTCAGTGGCAGACCGTTCAGTGGCAGACCGTTCAGTGGCAGACCGTTCAACGGCAGACCGTTCAGTGGCAGACCGTTCAGTGGCAGACCGTTCAACGGCAGACCGTTCAACGGCAGACCGTTCAGTGGCAGACCGTTCAGTGGCAGACCGTTCAGTGGCAGACCGTTCAACGGCAGACCGTTCAGTGGCAGACCGTTCAACGGCAGACCGTTCAACGGCAGACCGTTCAGTGGCAGACCGTTCAGTGGCAGACCGTTCAACGGCAGACCGTTCAGTGGCAGACCGTTCAACGGCAGACCGTTCAGTGGCAGACCGTTCAACGGCAGACCGTTCAACGGCAGACCGTTCAACGGCAGACCGTTCAACGGCAGACCGTTCAGTGGCAGACCGTTCAACGGCAGACCGTTCAACGGCAGACCGTTCAACGGCAGACCGTTCAGTGGCAGACCGTTCAACGGCAGACCGTTCAGTGGCAGACCGTTCAGTGGCAGACCGTTCAACGGCAGACCGTTCAACGGCAGACCGTTCAACGGCAGACCGTTCAACGGCAGACCGTTCAGTGGCAGACCGTTCAACGGCAGACCGTTCAACGGCAGACCGTTCAACGGCAGACCGTTCAGTGGCAGACCGTTCAACGGCAGACCGTTCAGTGGCAGACCGTTCAACGGCAGACCGTTCAACGGCAGACCGTTCAGTGGCAGACCGTTCAACGGCAGACCGTTCAGTGGCAGACCGTTCAACGGCAGACCGTTCAGTGGCAGACCGTTCAACGGCAGACCGTTCAACGGCAGACCGTTCAGTGGCAGACCGTTCAGTGGCAGACCGTTCAGTGGCAGACCGTTCAACGGCAGACCGTTCAGTGGCAGACCGTTCAACGGCAGACCGTTCAACGGCAGACCGTTCAGTGGCAGACCGTTCAGTGGCAGCCCGTAGGGGAGCCCGATGCCGTTGAGGAGCGACGGGGCGAAGGCGCCCGGGAACCCGTACAGGTAGGGCAGGATGGCGGCCAGCGCGCCCGGCAGCGGCTCCAGCAGCGCCGGCGCGCCCTGCGCGGACTCGCACACCGTCGTCTGCCCCAGCGGGCCGCACTGCGCGCTGCTGCTCACAGCTGCTGGACAGACAACATTGGGACCATTCACCAAAACGCACACGTCGGTTACCATTGGTACATTATGGAGCACAACCTTGTACCTCCACGGTTCTTTCAACGTATGATGTGGATCTTCATTCTTCACCACCGCGCAGTTGCTTCCAGTCGCTTTACTCCGTCTCGTCGGAAAGAGACCAAGGAATTGAACTAGTTAATAGTAAGGCAGCTTACCAACAAGTAACAATAGCGCCGCGGTGTCCATGTCCTGTCTGGTGCTCGCTCTGCGGACTCCGCGGCCGCGCGCTCTATATATACAACGTCACCGCACTCGCAACAGTTTCACGGTTCACGGAAATCACCAATTCAATCTGAACGTGGACCGAGATGTTTTGGAAACTGTTTTAATTAAAAACTTTTAATTAAAATGTTTAACACAGTTAATGTGGTGTTCAAATTATGACCTAGTAGATAATCACATTTGCTGGTGACCAGTACGTCGCGCGTCTCATCAAAACCGGGGCTGTATCTCCGGACCAGATTTCTGGGTTCATATCGTTGGTCTTGTTGGAGGGTCTTTAAAAACACCAGCAGCGATTGGAGATTGGAGGAAATTACCATGTAAACAGAGCTGGTCTATCATCTTATACGATTTCCGTTTAAATGTTATTAAGACAATAATAGAACCTCATCTGCCTTGCCAATTACAAACACCTTTAGTAAATAAAATCCATTGCTTGATTAAACTATCCAAAAACAATAAGAGCAAAATAAAACGAAAGCGTTGTAATCAATGCGGGCGCACATGTTCAATGTTTTAGACCGTACCACACATATTAAGACTTTATGTTATATAGTTGATATGAAAATGGGAATAATAAATGTTCAATTATGTTTAAAATTCTTGTTTAAGTTATTCATAAAACTATAATACAACCTTAAATATTCATCGCGAAAAAGCTATTCAGAAATATTAATACAAAATAAATCTTAACAACAGCGACAACTGTCGTTGAGAACCGCTGGTTGAATTACGTAACAAAATTACGTTTAATTTTATCCTTTGAGTTTTTAGCCATTTTATATGTAAAATACACTAACTAATCTTCAAACACTTTATACTATTTATATAAACTTAATAGAGGCGGCGACGGCCAGAAAAACAACAAAATATAAATTTTACCCAAACGCAGTGCCGGTGACACAACTGTTGTGTCCACCAAAATTTTTCTCCAGTGCCGGCGACACAAACGGTGTGACCGACACCCAATGTATGGCGGCCCCTGGGAAGACATCGTCAAAAGCGGGGTGGCAGTGAACGTGTATACCGTCGTAGTCCTGAAGACTCGAGAAAAGACCGAGTTCCCAATTTCCCATCAAGAGGTAGTATTAGTATTAAAATCTAGACACCGAGTGTACCTGGATATTCGAACAGTAATAAAAGTATTTAAAGTATGTTCTTAAGTAGAAATGTTGGGTAAATATACGAACTAAGTATAAAATCATTATTCTCTTATTACAGACGGTCAGATTTTTTTATATATATTTATATATTCATATGAAAAGTCTCCAAATTTTTGGACACATACATGCAATGGTTTCGATTACGATGGAAGATGAAAAGGTTTAAAGGGACACAATACTGTTTAACAGTAAACACACATTTATCACTGTATAGTAAGATTTATTACAAAAGAAAGAAAGCAGCTTTTCTCGTGCTCAAGGTTCGTATCTTGGGACCACGTTGAAATCTCAGGTTTGTTACAGTTTATGAAGTGATGTCACAAAACTGCGCGTGTAACTGTCGCGGCTGTTGGTACATATCTTCAATGCACTTCAGCACGGCGCGGTAGCCCGAGCTCCAGGGTAGGCCGGGGACCAGGCTGTACCTGACCCTCAGCCGCCTGCGCGCCACGTCCACGCCCACGCCTATGCTGGGCGAGCAGCCCACTCCGCACACCAGCAACGCTGGAAAGCAATCATAATTCATTACAGTGTCAAGATCGCTGTAGCCAGTAATATCACTAGAACAACGAGACGATATTATTTATCAAAGTATCAAGTCCCACCAGTGGGAACATTATTAGGTCTATTACTATGGCACAGTTTAAGTGGCTTCGATTCCAGCTAAACTGCTGATTAGTTAATGTCCGAATCCCGGTAGTGGGAATTTGGGTAGTTAATTTGAATACACTGTTAATTGCCCAACACTGGACCGGTTACGACCAGGTGGAACTCTTCATATGCTCTCAATCTCGTTACCGAGCAGCAGCGCGATCCTCATGCTTGATTACAATTGACACACAACCAACACACAATTATATACGGCGGCGCGGTGTTTACATAACACGCAGTGTATATATTCTACGCTGCTTTGGAAGCGTACGATTCACTATGTAAATATTAAAATTCTCATTTAACTGCTGAACAAAAATAAAGTTAAACTAAATGAACTAAAATAAAAAGCTAAACTAAATGAACTAAATTAAAAAGCTAAACTAAATGAACTAAAATAAAATCAACTCAATTGAAAAGCTGAACAAAAATAAAAGCTAAACTAAATGAACTAAATTAAAAAGCTAAACTAAATGAACTAAAATAAAAAGCTAAACTAAACGAACTAAATTAAAAAGCTAAACTAAATGAACTAAAATAAAATCAACTCAATTGAAAAGCTAAACTAAATGAACTAAAATAAAATTTACTCAATTGAAAAGCTAAACTAAATGAACTAAAATAAAATTTACTCAATTGAAAAGCTAAACTAAATGAACTAAATTAAAAAGCTCAACTAAATGAACTAAAATAAAATTTACTCAATTGAAAGCTGA
>JAGSMW010000308.1:0-21984 GCA_029286795.1 Byasa hedistus
AGCAGGCGTCTGACGGCCGCGAGACGCGCTCGACAGCGCGTATCTGCTGCCGCCGCGCCTGGCCATTCGGCAGGTTGCTGGCGCGCGCGGCGTCAGCGCCGGGTCCATGAACTCGCGCGGATGGTCTGTATGCCCGTCGATGCGCGCTTCCTGGATGTCCTGAATGCGCTTGGTCCACCAGTCGAATAGCCGCGCTGGCGGAAAAGCCGAATGCGTTGTGTCGTACTCGCTCTCCACCTGCCCGGCCAGGCGTGTCAGCCGATCGCAACAGTGCCGGCTCGGCATCGCGGTCGGCAGGGACGGATGGATGGGCCAGGCCCGCCAGATCGCGCCTCGGTGGCCTTGGCATCACGGCAAGCGGCCTGGGGTCTGGCCGGCAGGCCCCGCAGGGCCGCCATCGGTAGGTCTCGATCTCCCGCAGCCGCTGCAACCAGCCCGGCCCCAGGGGGCGTGCGACAATGACCTCGTTCGCCGGCCAGCACAGCATTCGCGAAGAAGCCATCGGCAGGATGGCGAAGTCGGTGTTAGACCTTGCCCGCATCGCCGGCCACGCGGCTACCCCCACGTGGTCTTCCTGCAGCAGGTGTCGCAAACAGATGCGGCTCATTGATTGCCTGCTCCCGCAAGCCCACCATGTGCAGGCCAGCTCAGGAACTGGCCGGCAAGGCAGGCCATCCATCCCGCTGCACGTATTCCGATGGCGGCTTCGGGCTCGCTCACAGTCGTCCAGACCGGCCTGGCGACACTGGGCTTGCTTCTGGGGCCAGCAAACGAAGCTCCGTGTGCAGTTCCCAGCGCAGGTGAAAGGCGCGCCTGCCCAGGGGTACCCCCCCACCCCCCCCCGACCAGCACACTGGTGGTCGCGCATCGTCGGCGGCAGGTGGTGGTTACGCAGCATGGTGGCCCACATGGGCGGGCTGGCTCGCTCTGGGCCGCATCGGTGAGCATCACCACATGTGTGTGGCCAGCGGGCGCCTTCATCTCCCTCGGCGGGGCGGGCCGTGGACTCGTTGTGCAGCAGACGCGCTGCGGTGCTGGGATGACAGTAGTGGGGACATCGTGACTCGAAAGACTGCGCGCTATTTGTGTCGTTCACGGGCGGCTCGCTCCCATGCATCCGGGTCAACAGCTTTCCACCGGATCGGCTTGTTGACCAAAAAACTGCCCCGAAGGGCCGTCAAGCAACATGGTGGCAACGCTGAGCGATTCAATCCTATACGAATGCTCTTCGCGCTTGTTCTTCACTGGGCAGGCATCAAAAACAATTATTTAGCACCACCAACGCAGCACCACGGCGGCGAGCAGCAGGCCGGCTCGAGATCGGACGGGTCACGAACACGCTCCAGTCGCCACGCGACAGCAGTAGCGCCCGCGCAGGTTCTCTTCCATCATCGGGCCCAGGATGCAAGCCCAGCAGCAAGGGCGCCGGTTCGTGCCCAGCTTGGGAAACACATAGCCCACGAAGACGAAGATACCCACCATCCCACGTCCCAGGTGTGTGTGGTTACCGTACACGCCGATGCGCAGAACAGCACGATGGAAGGGAACAGCCAGCGGTAAGGCACGGTCAGAAGCTTGATCAGATGCGATCAGCGGGCACGGTTCAGCGATCAGCATCAGGTTGCCGATCACACCGAGGCATTCAGGCCCAGAAAGCTAGGGGTTGCTGGTATCACCGCGGGCCCGGAGGATGTGTGAACCACCTACGACAGGTGATGACAGCAATGCCCGTGCAGTCGACGCGCTCCGACATCTGACGGGCGCCATCAGGCAGTTCGTGTGCTCGCGATCCTCTATTATGCGTGGGCGTCAAGCATAGAGTCCGCATGAAGCGAGGCGCCTTGAGGTTTAACTCAGCAGGCCGTACTGCTTGGCCGATTATTCTCGGGCGTAAACACCCGCCCACGGATGATGCCCTTGACCGCAAGGTGGGACTTCGCACCCGGCTTGAGCTTGGTCTTCGTCTCGACGTGTAGGCAGCAAAGGCCGAAAGCCCTGCCCACCGCCACCGGGCAGGATACCCAGGGCAGAACCCAGGGCCGTGGCCAGCGCAAGAATGGCGGAATCATGTGCTGAAGTCTTCTTCTGGGCATCAGGCCCCGTCACCTTGGCGGCGAACACTTCGCGATCGTCTTCAGCTTGGACAGGTTGGCAATGATTATCGCCGTAGCGAAACACAACCATGGCGATCACGACGAAGTCGATGCCGTCCGGTCAGCTCGGAATGTCGAAGCTGTAGCGCGGCAACGCCGGAGTTCACGTCGTGCCCGACCATGCCCAGCAGCAGGCCAGCAACGATCATGGCAATGCCTTGAGCAGCGAGCCCGAAGCCAGCACCACGGCGCCGCTCAGGCAGGGCATCGGCGAAGTAATCGGCCAGGGCCGAACTTGAAGGGACTTCCGTCAGCGGAGGCGGCGAAGGCGGCCAGGATCACGGTGCCCACGAAACTGCGAAGAACGAGACTATGCCTGCCGGCAGCGAGAGCGGGTCCCGCTGCCCCTTTCTTGCCAATCTGTTAGCCGTCGAATCACGGTCAACACGGACGAGGGATCACCAGGCAGGTTCACCAAAAAATGGCGGTGGTCGAAGCCACAGTACTGGCGCACCGTTAGTAGATACGGCCAGCAATGATCAGCGCCGCCACCCGGAGGCAGGGCGTAGGTTGCTGCAGCAGCATGGCGATCGTTGCCACGGGGCCGATGCATGGAAGCACGCCGATGAGCGTACGAAGCAGACAGCCGACGAAGCAGTAGATCAGGTTCTGGAAAGGGATGAAGGGCGAGCGAAGCGGTCGCCAGGTTTTGAAAAAAGTTTCCACGAGACGATGCTCCTGCTTAACCGGTTGATGAAGCTGGCAGACGGGGAACTGAAGATTCAGTGCCCACAGACGGCCACATAGCTGCCCACAGCAAGGACGGTGGACAGAATGCCACTTCCTTGAACTTGAAGCTATGGACCGCCCAGGCTGGCGAATGAACACAAGCGCGTATAGATGGCGACGATCAGACCCGAACTGGGGAATGCCCAGATTGGGAAACGCCGACCAACAGTACGCCAGAACGCGAAGTTCGACAGCCCGGACGAAGAACACTTGCTTTACACGCCCACTTGCGATCTTGTCACCGCCCGAAGGACCCTTGGTAGGCGGTGAAGCAGATGGCCGTCCGTGCCCAGAATGGACATCAGAACACCAGGATCAGCGGGAAGTAGCCGGGCCCATGCGGGCACCGGTGCGACGGTGTAGTTGGTAGCGCCGATCGCAAAAGCGAGGCCGAAACCAAAACAGCACGGCCCGAAAAAAAAGTCCGTTCTTGACCTCTGTATTTTCACGAGAATTCTCCTTACGGATCACTACCCGGCGATTTTGCGTTCATAAAACTGTGTCTGGATGTGGATTCCACCTACAAAGGGCATACCCTCATGTCCACCGCATGAAATGAAAAAAGGTGCAGCAGGGGCATCCGATCATCCTGTCAAAGCCTGCGCCAGAGCAGGCACTCACGCTCCAACCCACGCAATCGACTGCCGTCATCCCAGCAAGGCGTGCTGGCCATGGACCTCGTCCAGCGTGGTGTCCACGCATTCGGCCACGCGCAGGGCACCTGCCCGGCGCAGCGGGTCGAAGGCCGTCCTGCACGGCCTGGCGGCGCAGCGCCTCATGGAAGGCGAAGGTTGTGGACCTGCTGCTTGATCGCCTCGCTCAGGTCAGCAGCTCGTACAAGCGCCCATTCGCGCCCCCGAAAGCCCGTCATGCGCCCTCCACCGCAGGGCCCCACGGGCTTGTAGGGCTGGTAGCTGCCTGACAGTTTTTCCACGGGCCGCACGGCCGCGGCCAGCGTGGGGCGGCGAGGTTCTCCTCGTCGCGCTGCTTGCACTGCGGGCACAACGTGCGCACCAGGCGCTGGTCCATCACACCCGATCACGTTTGCATTGATGCAGGTAGGGCGGCACGCTCCAGCTCCATCAGCCCTCACGGCGCTGGGCGATCGTTGGTGTGCAGCGTGGAGACACCAGGTGGGGCCGTTCAGCGCGGCCTGCACGGCCCATTCTCGGCGGTGGCCATGGTCGCGATTTCGCCCACCAGGATGATGTCCTGTCCTTGGCGCATCAGCGAGAGCGCATTCCCCTCGGTGCAGCCGAAGTCCAGCTGAGGCTGCCCTGGGTCTGGTTTAAGCTGGGCTCGATCATTTCGAGCGGGTCTTCCACGGTGCTAGCTGACATTGACCGCCTCCGTGCAACCCGCTTGAGCGGGAAGTACAGCGTGGTGGTCTTGCCCGAGCCCTGGGCCCGGTCACGAGGATGATCCGTTCGGGCGGCGCCCCAGCTCGTTCCCGCGCTGGCGTCCATGCTGGTGAAGCCAGTGCATCCAGTCCCCTTGACCGTGGTTGTCGGGATCGAAGATCCGCCATCACCAGCTTCTCGCCAAAGCCGTGGGCAGCGTGGACTGCCGCATTTCCACCTCGTCAGCAGCGCGGGTTGCGGGTCTTGATGCGCCACCTGTCGGGCGGGGCGCTTTCCTATTCCACACGTCCATGCGCCCCAGCAATCTTCAGCGCGAGACCATGGCATTGAGCACGCCCATGGGCCTCTGGTAAACCGTGTGGAGCACGGCCGTCTATGCGAAAAACGGATCACACCCTGCTCTCGCCGGTGCTCCATGTGGCTGTGCTGGGCGCTGGTCGAAAGGGCGTATGCCACCAGCCAGTCCACCACGACCGCACCACGCCCTGGTTTCGTTGGCGTCGAGCTGCTTGTCTGTTGCCCACTCCACCAGCTGCTCGAAGCTGGCCCGCGATGCGGGGCCGCCCCGCATTCTAGGCTGCGGCACCGATTGGCCAGCGCAAAGAATTCCGCCCCGTGTAGCGCTTGAGGTCCAGCGACTGGCCAGAGCACGCGGCGACCACCTTGCGGCGCGCGCGCTGGCGCTCGACTCGGCCACACAGTCGTCGATGAAGCGGTCGGCCGTGGCCCCCACCACTTCATGCGGCGATACCTGCACGGGCGCACCTTGTGGCGCTCGGCATAGCTGGCGCTCATATCTCGCCGACGCGGCCCGCATCCACTCGCATCGGGTCGTGCGCAGGTAGGCCTATGCCCGATTCGTTCCCAGGTACTGGGTCACTCCTTCGATGTCCAGCGCGCGCCCGTCGCCGTCGCGGGCCATGCCCCTTGCCATCCGACAGCGGTGCTGGTGATCTCTTCCTGCGAGCAGCGGCGCCACGGTGCGCTGTGTCCCTTCTGCCGTGATCACGCACGCCATCGGCCAGCAGCCAACCTGCACCACCTGCGCCAGTCCGGGGCCCCGAAGTACTGCTTGGGAACAACGGCTGGGTTTGGGCTTCGTGTGGAGGTCGGATCGGACATGGCGTTTGGGCCGGAATCGAACTCTGCGCCCTTGGTAAGCCTTCTGCCAGCCGCCCTGCCCGCCAGCCCGTTTCTCTACCAGGGCCGCACGAAGATCTTGGGCCACGCGTCGTGGGCAGTCCCAGCGGCCTGCACCGGGCGCTGGCAGCCCTGCACGCGCGGGGTCGAGCGCGCGCTGCGGTTGCGCTTGGGCCAAGCATCCACGGTGTTGCACTCGCGCTGGGGCGGAATGCCCACATGGCCTCCTTCGCCAAGGCCTTCGGCCATGCGCGCCAGGCTGCGCTCGTAGCTGCTGGTTCGGCCGAACAGTTTGACGCGGTCATGATGCCGTCCTCGGTCACATATTTTTTTGGGGGGCGGCAGTCGGCATAGAACTCGGCTCTGTCTCACAACCCTGGGCGCTGCCGCATCGTGGTCAAGAGATCACGTCCACGCATCGACCTTGCCCATCCACTGGCCTTGCGGATTTCCTGGCAGCATCGCCAGCACCACGCCAGCGTGGTCGCTGTTCGGGGCGCAAGCGTGAACCACTGCGGCACACCGCCTCCAAAAAACCCACCTGCGGGTTCATCTCGATGGCCGTTGGTTGCGCATGCGCAGCTTCTGTGGCCAGAACTTGTGATGGCGGCCGCGTGCCCAGCCCCCAGCTTCATGGCATGGCGGCCGGCCACCTGGCGGGCTCCAGAACAGCGCCAGCCCATCATGCGCTGTACGTATCGAGCTCGATCTCGAACGGCTCGCGTATGCGCATGGAGGGCCCTGGATCCAGGGCGTGCCCAGGTGCATGTGGCGCACAGTCGCCATCGTCGAGACGCCTGCTTCGGGCAGCTTCGGGCGTCTGCTGCGGTGGGGGGGCCGCTTGGAGGAGAGGATGGGGCTGCCGGGCGCGCCGCGGGTCCTTGCGTATCACGTCGGGAACAGGCAAAAAATCAGAGGCAATTGGTGGGCACCGCGCCCTCGCGCCAGGCCTGGGACCTTGCGCGCGAAACTCCAGCTCGCGTTGGCCTGGCTGGTCGATGGCACAGCTTTCAAGCGGCGGCAGGCACAGGGCCTGCGTGCGGCCGCCGGCGTGCTTGAGCTCCGCCACCGTTGTGCAGGGCCAGCGTCAGCCTGTGGGCAATGTCATTCGAGCGCCACCGAAATCATTCCACACACCCGGCCGGCGGATGGCGCGCCAGGCTGCCTTCGCGTCGCAAGCTGGCATACACATCCCACAGGCCCCAGGCCGCGGTCCAGCACATTTCGCATCGGCCCGCCATAGTCGTCGCGGTCCGGGCTGCGGATGCCCGGGCACAGGGCACTGGGAGCAAGGGCCAGAACTGGTTTTGCGGATGGCATAGTACACTAAGCTGCATTGCAGCGATCTGCAGGCCAGGAAGCTGCCCAGCACCAGGGCCCGGGTCGCGGCATATCGTCGGCCACCGTCGCCAGTCCCTGCCATCGCGGGGCGCCGGGGCGGCAGTCGGGAACGGTCAAGGCATGGCGCGGCATTGTCGCCCGCGGTCCCGGGCTGCTTGCATCGGGGCGGCAAGACCGCTCAGGTTCGGTCGCTCAAGCCTGGTTCAGGCCATGGCGGCAGGCCTCGCAGCGCGGCACGCGCGTTGCGGCCGTGGCCTCGCCATGGCCTGTGGCGTGATGCCGCGCAACTGACTGCCGCAATCACGGCGAAAAAAAAAGGGAGAGGTGAAAAAAGAGCTCTTCTCCTTCTTTCCCGCTCGCCGGCCTGTGCGGCCCTGTGCCCTGGCCCTGGGCACGCTGTCCCGGCCGTGTTTAGAGCCAGTGCGGGGAAATGCGGGGGCAAAATCGGTTTTCCAGCACCCAGCGATCCCAGCGGCAGGGCGGCCTGCAGCTCGCGCAGCTTGAGCGCCCCGTTTCATAGGTCACGGCTCCCGCCAAAGCCCAGCTTGAAGCCCCGTCGATGAGGCCGGGCCTGCTGCAGGGACGCTTCCGTTGAAGGGCATGGCAATTTCCCGCCGCCACAGGCGAGTCGCGCAGGGTCCTTGAGCAGCCGGTCCGCCTGGATTTGCGGCACATCATGATGACGGGTCAGGTTCGAACTCGCGCGCCAACGCGAATCCTGCTGCTCGTAGAACCAGATCTGCCGGTCCGCATCCACCCGTGCACGAAGAAGTCCCCATTTGGCCGATCTCGCCCACGGCACCAGTTGCGCAGCGCCCGCGCACCCCCGCGCCTATCGTCTCGCGCAACGCGGCAATGTCCCGCTCGCTGGGCATGGCGTGTACAAGCGGATGGATGCCCAGCGCATAGCTTGTCGCCATGGCGCCGCGCCAACGCCACCACCGTGTCCCAGTGCTCGCGCGCACGGCCGAAATCCACCCAATGCGCAAACGCCTGTCTCGGCTCCTTCGCCGCACGGCGTCGACGGTCGGCGTCGAATTCGGGAGCTCGAGGTGGCAGTGGGGTGTCTATCCAGCCGGGCATGCCGTCCATCATGCCACCGGCCGGCGGCGCCGTCCAAGGGGATACGAGGCCCCCCGGAGCAAGGTCAACCCTTGGCTTATTGCGAGTCGGCTCCGTTTGCAAAATCAATACTAAATGGCTTTGCGCCTCCATAAAAATACATAAGTAACCTTACAAGCAACCCCGCATCGCTCCCGCATCACCGGCCGGCAATGCGTTGGAGAGAGGAATTCCCATGAAGCGCTCAGCATGGAGTCGAATCCTGGACCTCGGGTGGCGCACGACGCCGCAAGGCGGAGCTTGACGGCAATTGCCGCCATACACAAGTCCCAGGCGTTGATCGAGTTCTACCTCAAGGCCGATGTCTGGCCGCCAACCAGAACTCCGGGACACCATGGGCGATGCGAGTACACTAGGTCATCGGCCACAACCACGCATTTTCCGTGGACCACCAGATGAGCGATTCCGCTGAATACCCGCGTTCTGGCAGCGCCTGGCAGCGCATCCCTACGCGGGGCGCTAAACCGCCGCATTGCCAGGACTTGCGCGATTCTGGCCTGCAGGCAAGCTACAACCACACCCATCTTCGATCGCCATGGCAAGGCCCTTCAAGGTGTGAAGTTACGCCACGAATCACCGAGCAGCAGCGCCGCACGCCGAACGCCGAAGGCCAGTTGCCGCCATCTCCAGTGCAGGCCATCATCGAGTTCGACCTGCGGGCAACATCCTGCATGCCAACCGCCTTTTCCCTGCCGCCATGGGCTACAGACTCTGGACGAGGTCGTCGGCGGACACACTTCAGTTCCGTCCAGCCCCATAACGCCACAGCCCAGATAGCGCAGTTTCTTGCGCAGCTGCCAGCGGCCAGCACGATGCGGGCCAGTACCTGCGCATACGCAAGCACGGCGCGCCAGTCTGGATCGAGCCAGCTACAACCCCATCTCGGACGCGTGGCCGGCCGTTCAAGTGTTCAAGTACGCCCGCGATATCACGCGCCGCTTCATACGGCCGCCGCAGACCCTGGGCGAAGGCCATGCAGGGCCTGATCGAAGCGCCGACACGCAGGCCAGGCCAAGAACTGGCCCGCCAGGCCTGCCTGGTGGCCGAGCAGGGCGGGCGCACGGTGCACGAGGTGATTGGTCAACATTGAGTCCATCAGCGCCAGCTCGGCAAGATCATCGACATCATCGCGGAGGACGGCATCGCCTTTCCAGACCAATATCCTCGCGCTCAACGCGCCGTGGGAGGCGCCCGCGCATGCGAAGCATGGCCGGGGCTTTCCGTGTGGGCGGGCAGGTACGGGCCTGGCACAGAACGAAGCGCCGCCGCCGCCAGTGAAATCAAGCAGCTCATCCACACCTCGTGGAGCGGTGGCACTGGTCGCCAATAGGTTTGCGCCAGGCCGGCGTCAACAGCCATGCAAGAGATCGGGACCTCCCGACCAGTCACGGCCATCATGGGCGTGTGGTGCATGGCGTCCCTGGCCCATTCTCGCACGCCTGCGCGAGGTGACCGCCGACCTGACGGCACAAGCGCGGCGTCGCGGATGCTCCGGGAACAGGTGCAAAGCGAAGCATCTGCCGGCAATCCATCGTTCCCGCTGCGACCCGCCCTATCAATGTCGTCCCCGCAGCTGCCGTGCTTCCCGTAGCGCCCAGCGCCTGCCGGGCACCTTGCTGCTCAATGGCCTGAGGCCAGACTCGGCCTGGCCGTCATGCCATTTGGCCCTGCACCCTGCTCACCATGCGGTCGCAGCGCGCCGCCAGCTGCTCATCGTGGTGAACCATGACGAACGTGCCGTGCCATGGCTTGCGCGCCAGCGTCCCAGCTCATACGGAAACACTTTGGGGGGGGGGGCGGCCGTGCTGCGGTCCAGGTTTGCCGTGGGCTCTCGCCAGCCTCAGCCGGCTGGGTGACCAGGGGCGCGGGCAATGGCACGCGGCTGGCGCTCGCCCCCCCGCCAGTTGGGCCGGCGGTGCAGCATGCGTTCGCCCAGGCCCACGCCTGCCAGCATGCGCCGCCTCGCGCTCATTCACTCGGCCCTGCGTCGCGCGGTAAAATGCGCAGAGGCATGGCCAACGTTGTCCTGGGGGCGCTGAATTTCGGGCAGCAGATTGTGGAACTGGAGATGAAGCCCAGTGCCGTGTTGCGCGCGCGCCCTGCTTCTGGGCGCTGAGTTCATGCAGGGGCTCGCCCTTGAGGGTGACGCTGCCGCTGGTGGGAGCGTCCACCCGCCCAGCAGGTGCAGCAGCGTGCTCTTGGCCCGAACCCGAGGCGCCGACAATGGCCAGCGTCCCTCGCCCCGACGCGCACCGGCAGGTCGACACCTGCCCAGCACCTGCACGTTGAGCCGTCCTCGGCAAGCGCTTGGTCAGGCCCGCGCGCATCCGGACCCACAGCGCCGGCTGGGACAACTTCGAAACCGGCATCACATTCACTTCATTCTAGCGTCAGCGCCCTCGGGGGGTTCACGCGGCGGCTGGCTCGCCATCTGTGATAGATGGTGGCACAAAGGCCATGCCAGGGAGATTCCACGGCTATTGGCTGATGGTCGCTGTAAAACTGCGGATCGCTGGCATCTGCTGACAGGTAGGATGTCCCTTGGGCAGGAAGTTGGCGTGGCAGGCGGCGCTCGAATGGCCGGCACGATGTACATCGACTGTTGAAGTCGATGCCCAGGCCCAGCAGCAGGCCGCAAAGGTGCCGATGACGCCACCAGGCGCCCTGCACCATTAAGAGTGCCCATGATGCTGGACGGCGGGCGCCCAGCGTGCGCAGGATGCTATGGTCGCGCGCTTGTCGGCTCCGTCATCACCAGCGTGGTACACCAGGTTGACGCAGCCACGGCACGATGGCGTGAGATGATGACCTCATGCGTTTTTTCCAGCTGCACGGCCGCTAACCAGGTGCGGTTGCTGCTGGGTCCAGTCGCGGATCACAGTCGGTCGGTGATGGTGTGGGCCCTCTCCATGGCCACGCGCGGCGCCTCGTGCAGGTCCTTGAGCTTCAGGCGGATGCCATTCGGGGCCCTTCCAGCGGAACAGGCGCTCGCTGTCCGCGTAATGCATCAGCACCGTGGGCCTAGTCGTATTCGTAGTGGCCGGAGTCGAAGGTTGCCGACCACATGGCATCGCTGCGGCGCGGCACCAACGACACGCCCGGCCGGCGTGGACCCTGGCCTCGCCCGGGGCGATCAACGTGACCATGTTCGCCCCTGGCGCCTCCCAGGAACCTCGCCAGCTCCACACCCATCACACGTTGAATTCGCCGGGCACCATCGCTTTGAGCACTCGGCATTGGTGGGCGGCCACGTCGGTGACCTCGCCCTCGCGCGCCGATCGATGCCGCGCACCAGGGGCCCTTCATGTCCTCGCCACGCGCCAGCAGCGCCTGGGCCGCGACGAGGGTGCGGCGTGCCCAGCACGGTCGGGTTGGCGCGCGCCCGCGTCGCAGCATGGGCGCATTCCAGATCGGGCAGCGCCGGCCGGGGGGCCCCCCCCCCCCCCCCCCATGGGGCGGCGAGATCTCGATGTGCGAGACCACGCTGAGCATGCGGTCGCGCCACTTCCTTCTGGAAGCCGTTCATCCCTCTTATCACGATGATCAGCGCCGCCACACCGAGGGCGATGCCCCAGCATTGGAGACGCCGGATATGAACGAGATGAAGCCGTTGCGGCGCGTGGCAACGCCCCGCCCGGGTGTAGCGCCATCCGACGGCCAGTTCGTAGGGAATTGCATGGGCATGGCATTGTGTCAGCGCCCACAAGGCCCTGCATGGCGGCAGGCTTGGCGTCGGCGTGTCATCGCCGGTGCCGTCCGCGGGCACACGCGCAGGGCGTCGTAGCGGCCCTCTGCTTTCCAGCGTCAGCGCATGGCGCTGCAGCCTGGCCAGCAAAGTATCGAATTGTGCGAGCTCCTCGTCCTGAGCACGGACACCAGTCCAGATGGATCTGGGCATGCCGCGGCAGGATAGGCCGTACATGGCGCGCCCCTCGGCGGTCAGCGACACGGCCATCGGCTGCGGCTGTCGCCGGGCATGGGGCTGCGCTGCACCCAGCCCTTTTCCTCCAGCCCGCTGAGGCGCGCGAGTGCGTGCGCGGCGTGCGCGGCCAGCTGCGCGCGTTTCGGCCAGCCTCCGACGACAGCAGTCCCTTCGTTGGCTAGCCAACCGTGGCCATCAACGCCCCACTCGCGGCGCGTGATATGACGAAATGCGCCTCGCACATGCGCATGGCCCACGCCCCGCTGCACCGAATTAGCGGTTTGATGCGAAACAGCAGCAGCATCTTGCTGGATGGAGGTGGGAGCGGGGACGGGTATTCACGGGGAACAGTTGTTAGATCAATTGCTGCGGGGACTTCTACATGGCCCGTCCGGAAAAGGAGACACGGGAGCCACCACCGTCCGGACCGGTCCTGGGGATTCTCGCAAAGCCCGCGCCCCCGCAGCGCAGAAAGAGTTTCGCCACCATGTTTTCCCTGTTCCAAGCCACCATGCCACCCATGCCTTGCGCAGCCCGGCTGCGGGCCGCCCTGGCCCTTATGCTGGGGCTGGCTCCGGCGCTGCGCCCGGCCGATGCGGCCGGCGATGGCGCGGCCTGGCCCGCCAAACCCGTGCGCATCGTCGTTCGCCTTCTCGCTCCGGGCCGGCGCTGCCGACCAATCCTGGCGTCGCAAGCTGTGCGAGGTCACTGCAGCGTGAACCAAACATCCTTCGTCGTGTACAACCGGCCCGGCGCGGGGCGGCAACATCGCACCGACACGCGGCCCAAGGCGCCGGCGACGCTACAACACGCTGCTGTCGGCATCGACACGACCTTCACCGGCCATCCTTTCAATCTACGATCAGCCCTTCAAGGGCGCGGACCTGCGTCCCGTGATGATGATTGCCTCGCAGGGAATGATGGTTGCGTCAACCCGCGCACTGTCCTCACGACCCTGGACCATTTCATTCAACTCTTCCCCAGGGCCAGAGAAGCGGCCTGACGCTGCTCGCCGGCTACGGCAACCCGGGCCACCGGCCTCGGCCATCCTGACCCATGCCACGGGCGCCAAGGTCAGCCACGTGCCCTACAGGTCAACGGCCACCGGCATCACGCGTGCTGGCGGCGAGTGGACGGCGGCATCATCAGCTCCTCGCATGCTGGGCCAGTGGGGCCGGCAAGGTCGTGCCGCTTGGCCGGTGACCACGCGCCAGCGGCAACGCCGCTGGTGGCCCGGCGTTGCCCACCGTGGCGAGCGGGGCCACAAGGACCTGAGTCAGTAAGTGCTGTTCGCCCTGGTGGGTGCCCTGCCGCCCACTGGGCCCTACCCCTGGTCGCAAGAATCCAGTCCGCGCTGGACAGGCCCTAAGATGCGGCGCTGCGCGAGCGCATGCGCGCCACGACCTGTTCTTACGAAGGCCTGACCGGCCCCGGCGGCCGCCGAACGCATACAGGCGCTGGCCGACCGCTACCGGACCGTGATCCAGTCCACCGAATGAAGGATGGAATGAGCGCCCCGCGCTTCCGCCCACGACCCTGCACCAGCGCATTTCATTGTCCCGTCCCCATATCCTCTTCATCGTGCCGACGACCTCGCTATGTGCCGCCTCGGCTGCTAAACGGCGGCCGCGCGGCCGACTTCGTTCGGAGCGGTGTCCCCGGTGCTTGCCCGCCTGGCGCCGGCGGCCTCATGCTCCACCCAGGGCTATGCCAACTCGCCGTGTGCTCTCCCCACGCGCTTTGCCCTGTCCACGGCGCGCTACCAGTACCTACCAGTACCACGCCTGCGCGTGCGGCCGAGGACCGTCACCAGCAAGAACGCGGGCAACGCCGCTGGGCGAGAGCTGGGCCGGCCGCCGGACATGCCACGTCGCCTCCATGCTCAGGGATGCGGGCTACCGCAACGGCGCTTGATCGGCAAATGGCAACCTGGGCTACCCGCCCGCACCTCGGCCCGCTGCGCTCGGGCTACGAGGAATACTTCGGCCCTCAATGTCGGGCGGCGTGGACTACTTCACCCACCGTGAGCAGCTCGGGGCAAGCAGACCTGTGGGTGGGCGAGGAGGAACACCATGACGAGGGCTACCTGAACCGACCTGCTGTGCACGCAGCGTGGACTTCGTCCACCGCATGGCCCAATGCGATGCGCCCTTCTTCCTTAGCCTGCATACCCTGCGCCGCACTGGCCCTGGGAACGCGCGATGACCGCAGCACGGCCGAGGCACTGGGCGTCATGGCATTGCCCACCTGGACGGCGGCAACACCACCAGTAACCGGCCGCTGATCCACCACATGGACAAGGCATAGGCTGGATCGTCGAGGCGCTGCGTGCGCCAACGGGGCAGCTGGACAACAACCCTCAATCGTCTTCACCAGCGACAACGGCGGCGAACGCTTCTCTCCGACAACTGGCCCCTGGTCGCGGCCAAGATGGACCTGACCGAGGCGGCATACGCGTGCCCTTCATCGGCGCACAGGCCGGCCGTGATCGCACCGGGCCGCAGCAGCCCCCAGCACTGCATGAGATGGGACTGGCGGCCAAGGTGGTGGGATGCCCCGGCGGTGCAGGCGCCAGAGGGCCATGCGCTGGAGGCATTCGCTGCTGCCCGTGTGCGGGCCGAAGCTGCCGAATTCCCACGCACCATGCAGGCGCATGAAGCACCGCGGCCAAACGTGCCCTGCGCGATGTCGACTGGAAGTACCTGCGCGTGGACGGCATCGACTACCGTCGACCTTGCCGCCGACGAGCGGCGAGCGTCGCAACCAGGCAGTGCGCGCGCACGAGCGTCTGGCCGCCATGCGCAGCGCCTGGGAAGAATGGAACCAGGGCATGCCGCCCATTCCCCGAGGACGCACGGTCAGCCTGTCTCTTCGGACCGGGACATGCCACAGCGACTGAACCGCGCTCCAAGGGGAAAACGAAGGCGCCGGCACTGCGGCACCCATGCCGACAATAGCGGCCATGCTTTTGACCGCGCCACTGGTGTCTCCACCCCAAGACCAGCTGGAGGGGGGAGGGAGGAAACGACCCCGAATGGAATCATTCCCTATGACGGCGGTCCGTCCTCGGATTAGCAGCGGATGACGGCTGCCGTCGCGGCGTCTGGGGCGGACTGGAGCTGCGCCATCTCCAATCCTGCGGGTTGATGCAGCCCCGCGCCCGAACAGGACCGGCACCGGAGATGGATTTTCTCCCCCCCACGAACCGCGGCCCTGGCGCGCTGCTGGGCCTGCCGATGCGCCGGGCCTGATTGCCTGACGGCCGCTGGCGGCCGGTGAGACGGCGCAGGCTGCGCCTATGTCACGCCCCTGCAACGGAATATAGGCGCAGAACCAGGTCCACCAGAGCGATTCCCGCCACCAACGCCCTCAGCGATGAGGAATCCCGCAGTTGCTGGCCCTGCTGGCGCCCTGTTCGCTGACGAGGCATCGTGCTGGAGTACCAGCAGCCGCAGCGTGGCTGGCGCGCGGTGCGCTGTTCGAGACCTGGCCACGGCCTCATGGACCGCGTCATCGGCCCGCGACGTGCGGCCCTGGCTGCCCGATGCGCAGGCAGGCGGCGCGCCCTGCACCGCCTGCAAAGCGATGGTGCAGATGCTGCTCTACACCCAGTCTCAACGACGCCGCGCGCGCGCGGCCAGGTGCCACACCGCCTTTGGGTCCACGGCGCCGGGCGCCTGCAGGCCCGGCACGGCCACCGGCGCCAAGGCCGCCGTGCAATGCACTGGACGACCTTCACGCCGCAGCCCTGCAGGGGCAACCCCGCTGCGTGGCGCGAGCCTGGAAGGCGTGGGACGCAGGGCTCATCGCCCGCCTGCTGGAGCGCGTAGCGCGCAGGCCACCCGTCACGCTGGACGCTGTGCGGCGAACGCCATGCATCGCATGGAGCAGCCGCCCGCCCGCGCCTGGATGGACCAGGATGACGGGCCTTTTCGGCCCCCGCGCCCTGCCCCCGGGACCGGGCAGAATGCTCGACACATGCCCATGAAATCATCCCCCGCGAGATCCCTGCTCAGAGGCCTCGGCACTGCGCCAGGCGGCGTTACCCGCTGACTGCTGGCCCAGCGCTACGCCGCACGCGGCGTGTGTTCCGCCGCGAACTGGACGACACCCCTGCACGCTGCTGGCCCCCACGCCTGCTGGGCATGGAGGATGCTGTGCGGCGGCTGGCCGAGCCATAGAACGCGGCCTGCGACTGATGCATCGTGGGCCGAATACGACTGCGACAGGGCCACCGCCTGCGCCGTGGGCTGGCGCGGCCTGCGCATGCTGGGCGCGACCGAGGCAGGCTACCTGGTGCCGACCGCGTGGTGGACGGTACGGACTGACGCCGCCCATCGCAAGCGCGTCAAGGAACCCGGCGCAGAGTGATGGTCACAGTGGACAACGGCATTGCCAGCGTCGAAGCGTGGCCGAGGCCAAGGCCATGGGCCTGCAGGTGGTCGTCACCGACCATCACTGCCCGGCAACCACCTGCCGCGGCCGATTGCCATCGTCAACCCCAAACCAGCCCGGTGCAGCTTCGAGAGCAAGTACCATGGCCGGTGTCGCGGATGTTCTACGTGCTGTGGCCGCGAGACGAAGCTGCGCGCGCGCGGCCGCTTCGACAAGGCCAGACAGCCCAGGCTGGAGGCCCTGTGCTGCCACTGGTCCGCCCTGGGCACGGTGGCCGACGTGGTGCGGCTGGACGCCCAACAACCGCCCGCCTGGTCGCCCTGGGCCTGAAGCAGATCCGCCGTGGGGGGGGGGGGGACCAGATTGCAACAGGCCTGCTGGCCTGTTCGAAGCCGCTGGCCGCAACGCCTTTGCGGCCACCACGTCGACTTCGGCTTTGCCCGGGCCCGCGCATCAATGCCGCAAGGCCGGCTGTCCGACATGGACACGGCATCGAGTGCCTATGACAACGGACGATGCGGGGCCGCGCCGCCACACCTGGCGCAGATGCTGGACGCATCAACCGCGAACGCGCGAAACTGGAAGGCGGCATGCGCGAGCAGGCCCGCTCTGGCCGAAAGGCCTGTGCGAGGAAGGCATATGACGCCGCCGGCCGCAATCAGCGTGTTCGACCCGACTTTCCACGAGGGCTGGTCGGCATCGTGCGCCTCGCGCATCAAGGACCGCATGCACCGGCCCAGCTCGTCTTCGCCGCCAGCGGCGCGACGGGCACGAGCCTGAACTCAAGGGCTAGGGCCGCTCCATTCCCGATTTCACCGGCGCGAACGCGCTGCGACCTGTACCAAGCGCACCCCGGGCCTGCTGCTGCGCTTGGCGGACACGCCATGGCGGCCGGGCGGATGCACCATTGCCGAGGCCGGCTTTCGCGGTGTTCGAGACAGAGGCCGGCCCAGGTGGCACAGGAATGGCTGGACGCGGCCACGCTGACGCGCCGAATAGAGACAGACGGACCGCTGGACCCGGATTCCGCAAGCCCGGAAATGGTCGTTGCGAGCAGCTCAATCTCGCCGCGTTCTGGGGCCAGGGCTTTGCACCGCCCACCTTCAGCGACAGTGGAAGTGCTGTCAAGCGCTGGTCTGGTGAAAAGCACCGAAAACTGCACTTGCGCCATCAGGGCGAAACGTGGACGGAAATCTGGTTCGGCCATACCGACCCGCTGCCGCCCTCGGACTGAATTGCCTTTCGCTCAGGACATCAATGGAAGGCGCGGATAGAGCAAGAAGCGCAAGGTGCAATTCCTGATCGACGGATGTGCATTCGGACGCGTTACTAGAGGACCTGGGGCGCCATTCACGGCGCCACTCGGTTAATATCCCCGGTTTTGCAACCAAATTATGCAAATTCATTCCAAGGAAAAACAGGGGAAAAAGGAAAATATACTGACTCCTCGCCTGTGGCCTTGCACGGCCATTGCCATTACCCTGGCCGCCGGCCTTTCCGGCTGCGCCACCACCGAGCAATCGCGCACGCTTGAAAACGGCCAAAAGCCCGCTTCTGCATTCCAGCGCCTATCAAGGCCCGCGCAGCCCCCATTCCGTGGGCAAATTCGACCAACCGCTCCAGTTTTTTTTCCCCAGCGCGGGCTTTCTCGGACGGCGTCGATCGCTCGGGGCCAGGCCAGAGAACCATTTGGTAAACCAATTCTGCAGCAAAGCGGCGATTCAGCGTGCTGGACCGCGACCCAACATGTCCGCGGACCGCCAGGGAAAGCGGGCTCAACAAGCAGGAGCAGGCGATCAAGGGCGCCCTACAGTCGTGACCGGCGATAGTGAGCGAGTTCGGGCCGCACTGCAAGGTGGTCGGGGACCTGCCAGTTCTTCGGCGTGATCGGCCCTGGCAAGGAGCAGGTTGGCCTATGCCAAGGTCAGCCTAACATCGTCCGGGTTGCAGACTTCCGAGCGTCTATTTCGTGTGCAGGGTGCGGCGATAAGCCTGTCGAACCGCCCCCCCGAAACGTGGGATCGGCAGCACGGCCGGCTAATGACTCCACGCTCAACGCAAGAGTACTGGATCTGCCATCCGCGAAGCCGTGGACAACTGGCAGCCGGCATTGACAGCGGCGCATGGAAAGCCCCGCGCACTGAAGCGCCCCCGTCCATTCGGAAACGGGCCCTGGCCGCGATGGCCATTTGCGCCACGTTGACGGGCTGCGCTGCGCCGCGCCAGCGCGTATGCCTGGAATGACACCAGCCCAGGTATACAATACCTCAAGGATGAGGAAAGTAGAGAAGTACCGGCGCGAGGACCAATTGCTCAAGCTGAAGAAAGAAGCCGCCTGAAGGACAGGCCGAGGGAAAGGCGCTGCCGCCCGGCACCGCCGCCCATATGGCCATGCATCTATTCCCGGAACCGGCAAACAACGAAAAGGACGGTGGATGGAGCAACTGGCCCGAGGAAAAACAGCATTTCCCCGAAGTCCGCCACCTTCATGGACACGCGCTGCCCAACCTTACGGCCCGCAAGAAGTGACATGCGCCTGACCGATCCAAAAAAGAACTGGCTCCTTGCCATGACCGTGGCGCGACAGCGGTGCGCCACCACCGCGCCCTATGCCTATTCGGCGGCTGCGGGCACCAACCTGCCTCCATCCTGGTCATGCTGCGCTGAACCAGTCCCCGGAAGTGAATGCACCGGCGGGCGTGCTGTACCAGATCACGCTGCCGCTGCCGAGGCCGGCTACTACGTTCTGCCCGTGGCTGTCACCGAGGGAAATGTGTATCCGACCAGAACGGCATCGGTCAGCGCCGCGGCGCCCGGAACTGCCCGTGGCCAAAGCTCGTGAATGAAAATCTTGGCGCCGATGGCGGCCCTGTACTGAAACATCCGCAATACGCACCAGCTACGCGGTAGATCAGCAGCGCCTCCGTGGTCACGCTGGAGGGCCAAGGCTTGGTGGACTGCTCACCAGGGTCACCCAGCTGTGGGATGGCAGTGCCACGGCCTCCAGCGACCGAAGGACAAAGCTCCGGCGGCGGGACTTGGTCGGCATCCTGGTGACGGCACTGCTCAACCAGATTCCTGGACACCAGACCGCCCGCCCGCGTGCAGATCGCCCGCCATCGCCAACCAGCGCCTGCTGTCACCCATGAGGCGCAGCGCGGACTGATGCCAGGCCCGCGCTCGCCCGACTACGGCAAGCCGCGCAACGGACCGAAAGGCTGCAGGCCGGCGCTCTCTGACTTGCCACGGCCGGCCTGCACATCACAAGCTCCCGGTCAGAAGGTCTACCGAGTCGTCGTTCCCGCCCCGGCTTGGCGCTTGTCCTGGCGGGGCCTTCGCACGGGCTGCTGAATCTTCTGGGGCGCCGGTGCTTGCGCACGGCCGGGCGCGGACGTACGGGTGCGCAGGCGCAGGGCGCACCGCAGAAGTTGCACCGGTGCACCGATGAGGCCGGCCGGCGTGCCGCTGCGGTGGCTGGACGTGTGCCCTGCAGCCGGCGCCAGTGCGCTGCCCATCCTTTGCCCCCAGCTTGAACACCGCCACCCACCTCGGACAGGCGCCGCGCCTGGTGCTGCAGGCCAGCGCAGCCGCGCTGGATTCCTCGACCAGGGCCCGCGTTCTGCTGGGTCATCTGGTCGAGCTGGGGTCACGGCCTGGTTGACTGGCCGATCGCCGTCGCGCTGCTCGGTGGACGAAGGCCGTGATCTCGCCGATGAGGGTAGCTGACGCGGAGCAGCTGGAGACAGATTTCTCCATGGAACGCCCGGCCTGCTCCACCTGCTTGGAGACCGATGCACGTGTCCACGCTGGTGGTGATCAGACAGCTTGATTCCTTGGCCGCATCGGCGACTGCGCATGGGCCAGTGAGCGCACCTCCGCCCGCCACCACCGGCAAAGCCACGGCCATGATCGCCAGCGCGGGCCGCTCCACGGGGCTCGTTCAGCGCCAGGCTATTGGTCTGGAAGCAATGCCGTCCGATACACGCCGATTGATGGTCGGCGATATTGCGGGATGCTGTCCGTGATTCGCTGCATGATGGGACCACCTGGGCCACCACGGCACCGCCCTGCTCGGCCGCCTGCGCGGCCGTGGCGCCAGCTGGTTGGCATGGCGCGCCGTTGTCGGCCAGACTGGGTGACGGTGGGCGTCAGCTCTTCCATGCTGGCCGCCGTCTCCTCCAGGTGCGCCCCACGCTGTCTGACTCGGGGCGCGAGGACAGGTCCTGGTTGCGCTGGCGTGGCGATCTGGTTGGAGGCCGCTGGACACGGAACTCACGCCAGAGCGCACTTCGCCACCACCGCGCGCAAGCCGCTGCGCCATGCCCGGTGAGTGCCGCCCCCAAAGATGGCCCCAGCTCATCGCCCCGGTTGTGCTTTTGCACCGAGCCCGTGAGGTCGCCTTGCGGCAATGCGTCGGCCAGGGCCACGGCTGGTCTCCAGCGGCCGCGTGATCGACCCGCATGTGGCCACCCCCATGAACAGGCCCAGGGCCACAGATGACCGCACTGGCCCAGCCACCGACCAGTACGCCTGGCGCCGATTGGGCCCACGCATTTCCTCGCGCGCCAGCTCGCTTGGCGCTCCAGTTCCAGTTGCATGAACGAAGGCTTTCCTGCGCGCTGTTGTAGCGCTCGGCCGCCGGGCGCAGCTGCTTTCAACGATGTCGAACGTGGTGGCGAAATCGAGGGCCTGCGAGCCTCCTGGCGCCGAGTTGGCCTTGGCAGTCTCGCGGGCTCGGCCGCACGGCGTCCAGCGCCCCTCTCTTGGACGCGTGCCCAGCGCAGGTCGCCCACGTTTGCCAGAGGCACGTTGATGCGCTCTATGCCCTGCTCATCAACGCGCGCTGCTGCGCGGCCAGCGGTCCGTCGGCGAACATGGCGCGACGATTGGAGCGCTCCCACGATCACGTGAGTGCTTACAAATCCTGTTTCGGACGTGGTTAATTAAACATTAAAATATTTATAATTATAATACAGCGACATGAAAGCACATGAAGTGTAATTACCTTTATTTTCTAATTACATTGTCAGCATCATGAACTAAATTTATTTTAAAATAGGCCATATCAACTATGACTCAACAAATAATGACTGCCGAAGGATTATAGGTACGTAAATACTTATAAATAAGCATTAAATTTACAGTATATACAACTAGCATCCTCGGACTGATGATTAGTTATAAGTAATTGTACTAAAGTGAAAACGAATTGGATTGTAACATTTAGATGAATGGCAGCACTGTTTCAATCAACCGAACGTTGTTGAGTATCTGCTTTTAGATTAATAGCTCGGAATTTAATAAAATAACCTAATAAGTATTAACCACATTATCACCTCTCTTGTTAACATCACCGTTAAATATAGAATTAATATTACTAAGTGTTTAGATATTAAAGTAAAATAATTATTGTTAAACTATTGTTGTTAAAAATTAGCGTGGACTCTAATTGAACTTTTAAGAAACTACAATGACCCTTACATTTGTACTATTAGATTCCACTAAGATTTATAGATAATTGTATATTACATATCTTTAAGATAATTAAATTGTTGAGAATATTAATCCATATTTTTTTTTACACTTTGTGATTAATAGTTGTGATAATTATTGTAAGATGGCGTAGCTGTCCATTTTGATATAAATGCGGACGACCACTGTGTACAAAACCGAAAATTTTGTGATGACAGAGGTATTATATATAGACTAATTATAAAAGATTTTTATTTAAGATAAAAAATTACATATTAGTAAAGATTTACTATGAGTTTTTATTATATACGGGTATACATATTATATGCAGTAAACACTTCTATATCAG